>VMDR010012139.1:0-27095 GCA_007922815.1 Macrotus californicus | reverse complement strand
TGAGACCAGGGGCTTATATTGGATACTTTCTGCTATGATGTTTTCCGAAGCTCCAATGAGCCTGAAAAGCATAAGAAACAATGGACGATTGTGGACTTAAAAATCATATTTCAAATACTTTAAGCATGCATAGAAATAGTGAGCATACCTAAATTAATTTAGTCATGTACAACCTTCTATTTCAGCTGTTAAGCATTGTTTATAGATAGGGTTGGACTGAGAAATTTTCTATTTCTGAAGTTAAAAGTCCTTTGAGAAGTACTTAAAATGATCATTTAGAGACCAGAAAAGAGCCCCGTTACGTCTGATTGTTATTTTCCTTTCCTCCTCTTCCAACTTAGAAGACCACAGTGACCTTTATTGATTATATATTCCATTTTCAATTGATCAAGGGTTTGATTTGTGTCGGTCAAATATCTATATGTATGATATGCTTTCTTTCTAACTATAATTCTGTGTAGAGTATTTGAAAATGTTCCTTTTTAGTAAACACTGTTTAGCAAAGTTTGTGAAGATTTTTGGACTCAAAATAAAGACTTTCAATACCCTAACTGCATTTAATGCACCCAGAAGGCCCAGGCTTCGGTGTAAGTGGGCATGGGAAAGCAGCGAGGGTTATAGGGGGATGGAACCCTCATCTAAGAGTCAGTCCTGGGAGCCCTAGACAGCTCTGCTCTTAAAGAGGTTTTAGGTCTAAACACGTAATCTTTTGTTTCTAAGAATAACAACACTGAATATATTTTAAGTTTGTATAACAGATGAACTCTGAATGGTAACAGTCATTTATAAATTGGTGAGGTTTTACTTTTTAGACTATTATACCTTAAGTATATGATGGGTTCTGCAACACTGTAAACTGTTAAGTGCAGGCTGATAAGACCAAGGGAGCTGTAAAAAATAACCCTAAGTGAGAATTGGTTTTGACCTCCTCACCGGTAGCGTGGATTGCTGGGCCAGTTCCCCAGGTTCTCTCCCTGGCCCCAGTCAAGCCACCCAAATGCACATACCTATCATGCAACACTAGTGGTGTCTGGTTTTTGTTTTTAAATACAACACTGGCCAGGCAGCTTTCCTTCTCAAACTCCTTTGGTGACTCCCTAGCCCACCAACTAAAATCCACCCCCTCATCAAGCAGGGCCTCCAGGGTCTGGCCCCTACGTCTCTTTCTACCTCCTGCGCCCCCCTTTCCCCACAGCACCCTCCTGTAAGCTTCCACTTCTGTGTGTCCTGCGACTGTGCTTTACCTGAGTCCCTTCTTCTCTTCCGCTCTCTGACAGCTGTTTGCTCTCTAAATGAGGTATGTGCCCTTTGTCATCCTCCCCTTTCAGAGCCTGGTCTTATCTTTTTCCCTGTGCTTGTTCATTACTTTATTGTATTTATCCGTTTGGGCGTGTCATCCCCACTGGACTGTGGAACCTTCCCAAGGTCAGAGATCGGGTTGGATTTACTTTTAACCAGATGCCTAACACAAGCCACCTTATGAGTGCTCAATGTAAAATTGCTGAATGGCCGAACGTAAATTCATAGTTTGTGCAAACTTTTTTTAGTATGTATTACTTAGCAAAATATTCCTATGCCCCTTTGCTGGTATGTTATATATTTACTCCTGGGAAGTAATCAGATAACTGTAGAAATAACCAGGTGATTCCTAGAAGAAAAAAATTAGAATTTGGTTAGAAATAAGATTTTATTTAGGGAAAGATTAAGTCAAAATGTGGGAACTTTATGAATAAAGATGCCAATATTTATACAGTAGTAGTGGTAATAGAATTTCAAAATCCTGGACCAGAGCATATTTTTCTTTGTAATATTTAGAGAAATATGATTTACTTTAAATATTTTTATTATGGTACTTATGTTTTCTAAAAGGACTTTTATGTAAGATAGACTACCTTGAATGTACTAACTAAAGATATCTTCTCAAAACCTAGCGCTCATGAAAGGGAGGTCAGGACACCCAGTTCTCATCTTAGCTCTAGATCTAGTTTTCTTATTTTGAACTAGAGAGTAAATTTACCTGTCTGGTTCACTGAGAAATTGACTATCACCTTAATAGAAATGAGAATGTTCTTGATAAGCAGGTAGAGTTTGAGAGGGAAGCAGATGGGTTTAAACTAGACTTCCAGTTTGAGATAATGTGAATATGAGTAGAGGTTGGCAACATGGAACTGAGAGACAGATAAACACAGGACAGTAGGTGGAGGTGAGGATTGAACAGGGTGTTTAAAAGGCAGAAGTGTCATCCATGGATCAGTGGTCTTTTCCTGTAAAGACCCCGATCAGCCATATTCACCCTTGTCCATCTCATGGCATACATGAACTAATGGCTAACATTCTACAGCACACCAAACATATGTTCTATCTTTTGCCAATCTGACAAAAAACAGGTATAATTTTGACTCATTTACACCAGGAGGCTATTGCTGTGTTAGCTGTTGTCATTTTTTCATTTGACAGTCTAAAGGAAAAGAGGTCAGTGCCCCGACTAAATAATCAGGTATTGCATATTTTAAAAATTCTTGTGGGACGCTGGTTGAAAAATCGCTTGTCTAGATAGTCACTGTTTCTCACTTTGAAGGCCAGACCGTCTCAGCTCTCTGTTGCACTCGGTCTGAGAGCTGCCCTGGATGTTAGACAGACAAACGGGCCCAGTGGCACTGCCGTACAACTGTGCTGTTGGACACTGAAACCTGGATTGCACACAACTTTCACGTCATGAAGTGACCTTTGAATTTTTTACCCCAGCATTTACAGATAGGCCAGCTAGATTGGGCCCAAGGCCTGTGATTTGTAGATTCCTGACTTCCACCAGCAAAGTCATTGAGGTTTCAAGGGGTAATAAGTAAATACCATAGGATACAGTGTTAAGGACTGACTCTTTTAAGTTATTAAGAGTTTGTCAGAATCCAGAGAAGGAGCAATCAAATGTAGAAAAGGAACTACAGTTGACCTGGGTATGGGGGTGCTGAGCCCCACGCAGTCAAAAATCCACTTTCAACTCTCCCAAAAGTTAACTACCTACTAATAGCCTGTTGACCAGAAGCCTTATCAATAACATGAACAGTCGATAAACACATATTTTTATGTTCTATGTAGTATATACTGTATTCTTCCAAAAAAGTAAGCTAGAGAAAACATTATTAAGAAAACCAAACAGAAGAGAAAATACATTTATAGTATTTATTGTAAAAAACCTGCATGTAAGCAGATCTGTGGGGTTTAGACTGAGCCGTTCAGGGGTCACTGGAGGGTGCTGCAGGGGGGACAAGGAGGAGCCCAAGCCCTGGGTCCCTCATGGTGTGTGATTAAAAAGATAAATAGAAGGATGAGGAGAGGGAAAAAGGGAAAAAGTCCATCGGTGCTAGTTAGTTCACTGGTGACCACTGAGAATTATTTTTTTAATAATTGAGATAGAATTCTAGGCTGTAGAAAAAAAAGATACTGTGTGCATGAACGTGGAAGTGGCAGGTTTGGAGCTGCCATGGGTGGAGCTGGCAGTGTGACTGGGAGACAAGTGGAAGGACAGCTGAGGTCTGTGTGGTGGCCTTCTGTCTGGGAAAGCACCACTGACCCTTTGTTAACACATTGAGTACCGCATAGAAATCTCTAAGACATACGCCAGGGACCGCACGTTTTTGGGCAAACTGCACGTTATTTAAATCATCGTAACTACAGATTGTCTCCGGAGTCGTCAAAACAGTCATCCGCATCTTCGATCTCACTAGGAATATCTGATAAATTATCGTTCAGTACTTCCGGAAGTGTATCAGTTTCGTTGGTTTCCTTCCTTTTTCTGAGAGGGGGCATTTCTAAAAGCGCCAGGAACTTGAAGAGGAAGACTATTTGAATGACCAAAATACAATGTAACTGCAATGCTTTATGGGTTCGTGCAATTATATAGTTTTTCGTAGGTTGACCTGCACGGTTTCCACCAATGAGGTTGCTTCATTCGATGTGGACAAGACAGTGTGTTGACATCTAAAGTCCATAACAGATGACATGTGAAAAACGAGAAAACTCGTGAGCGGTCTTTAACAGATGGCGCACGAACTACACAAAAACTCGTGAGCGGTACGCAATGTGTTAAGCTGAGGGCAGCTTAGCTGTCTCCTAAGACTTTATTCATCTAATAAATACTTATATGTGCTTACCACATACCAGGTACAGTTTTAATGGCTTTTGCAATAATAACTTTCATTTCTCATAATAACCTTCTAATATAAATACTGTTATTTATGTCCATTTTACAGATGAGAAAGCCAAGGTATGCAGGGGGCATGCTGGGCGGGCGGCTCCAGTGCTGGCCGCCCACTCCTGTGCTGAGCTGTTGAGTTTCCATGTGTGCAGTATTAGAACTTGGTTTAACTGCATCTGCTGTCACAGGGCTAGCATTGGAATAGGAAGCACCGTGGATGTAAATGTTTTCTGCCAAAAGTATAAATTGAGCAATTAAAAGTTATTAGAGTTTTCCGTAAAAACATGGCCCTTCAATAAACTAGGACATCAAGGCAATGCAAATTATAAGATGAAAGCACTTCCCTGTTCTCATGCTTATATGCAAGATATGAAAAGATAAAATTATTGGGGAAATTTTTATGATTAATAAGCTCTTTGAAAACACAACACAGCATGTAACACAACCAAAATCCTAATGTATTTGGTTGCTACCTGAAGATATGGACTGAGGGAGCTGGGATTCTGACCGGAAGATGAAGAGCCTGAGATGCTGGGATGGGAGCCTGCTCGCAACCCCTAGGCTCACCACCAACCAGTGTTTCACCACATAGCGATGTTATCTTTACAAAACTGTGGCTCCTGAATGTCAAGCTTAACGATGAGTGGGAAGGGAGAGCGCTCCACACGTGACTCGACTACTGTTCATCTTCTGAGAGCGCTTCTCTCACTGGTCCTGGTGGATGGGAAACGCCTTGCTACCCAATGAACAGATTTTTGTTTTATTTCCATTACTTCCTTAAACTTTTCACCCAAACCTCACCTTTTCAAGGGAGGTCTGCCCTGATGTCTGCGTAATACTGCAGCCTGGCCGCCTGCTCATCCCCAGAACTCCTTTCGTCCTATTCAACTTTCCCTTTTGTCCATTGCAGTTACCAGTGCCCCGTGTAATTGTAGTCTTTAGTCAAATCATGTGAGCTCCATGAGGGCAGGGGCCTCTCTGATGAGTCCCAGATGAGTGGCACTTAGTATGTGCTCAACATTTACCTTTTTAATGACCGATCAGTGTTTGGATGCCATTGTTGTATGCAGGCAAAGCTACTGCTAAGTAGTGGGTGGGGTGGGGGGTTCAGGGATTGAACAAAAAGGAAAAATGACTCACGGACTTGGACAACAGTGTGGTGATTGCAAGGATGGAGGGGGAATAAGGGGACTAAATGGCAATGGAAAAAATATACAATAAAATAACCACCTACATGTCATGTTAGGTTGCAAGTATGCCTGGTGGGTGACATGCAGCCTGTGGATGTGAGTAGGAGTGCTTCTGTCCAGAACTCGCTCCTGCCTGCCTCTAGCGCCGTCAGGGTTAGAGGCAGCTCTTGCAGCAGAGTGAGGTCACTGTTGCCTACACATTTGTTTTCCTAAGGGGAGGTTTGCTCACTAATTTAAGGCAGCTATATAATTTAACTTGTAGTCTCGGTTGTTTCTTCTTTGCCGTCTGGCCATCTGATTACGTTTAAGTAAAGCTATACGTATAGGATGAAAGAATACAAATTGGAAATCTGTAATATGTACAGTAATATGATAATATGTGTTGTAGTTTTTTGTGTGCTTTGCTTTTGTTATTCAAAATTTAAGATTAAGGGGAAAGGAGGCTTCAGGAGGGATTGCTCCAAAACTTTCCCTAGAGGGAGCCCCTTATATAAATTTTATTCTTCGACTAAGAGCTTTTGTTATGAACTAAACGTTTTGAGTTAGTGGATTATTACATTTTTCCATTCAGTTGTAAGTCTGGCCCAAAGCTATGAAATAAGAGGTTGTCTAACGTGTTTCAGAAACTGTTTTGCCATAAAGTGGAATTGGAGGAAGAAGTGAGGAGCAGTATTTCCCTTTGTTTTTATAGCATTTCCTGATCTGTATTCTTTCTCCTTTTTGTTCCTGTTCCTTTACCCCAGAATATATTTTTCTAGTGCCTGCTTATACCCCATTTCTGATTCTTCTCTCTGTTTGTGTTTCCCCAGTTCTCTGAGATTAATTACCAATGGACAAAAGAGTCAATACAGTATTATACTCACATTAAAGAGAAACAAAAGTCATGTTTGAGACTACTCCTCTTCTTTCTCATTGGGGACGGGGGGTGTGTGTGTGTGTGTGTGTGTGTGTGTGTGTGTGTATGATTTATTTAGCCAGGTGCTTAGATGATAATTAAATTTAAAGTACCCATTTAAATGATTAGGATGCTTTATCTAATTTCTCCTTTGGAGTGGGTAAGTTGGGGTTTTGCTTCAGGGAGTGAGTTGCAACAGCTAGCAAATAAGATCAAACTTCAGAACAATTAAAATGCTGATTCTCAATCACTGACTAAAAAAAACTGGGTGAGAAGACTGGGTGTACTAATTTGCACAAAAATGCAACCGAGTCATCACTTACAGCTCTGTGGAGATTCTATTGTAAAGTTTTACTGCTTGTAAACGCTCCTTTGGTGCGGGAGGCAGAGCCTGGGGGCGTGGTCAGGGAAACAAAAGTTGGGCTCTTTTTCCCCCTAAATCAGTTCCAATGCCTGAATTAACTGGAGAGTCAAAGAATCAACACAGACTTGCTCTAAGACTTGTCGGCTCCAGTAAAAAGATCTGGACTTCATTGTGACCTACTGAAAATGGGGAGCACAGTTGCTTCACCTTGACCTCCATAGAGGAAACCTGTACTGGTTTGTGGACTACAGACGGAGACACTTCTGATCTGTTGGAGAGAAAACTGAACAAATGTGCCCGGAGGCAGAAAGACTGAGGTGGCTGTCATGCAAATAAGAACGGTGATTGGCTTTCTCTTTCTGCACACGTTGTCACTGGCGGCTCTCAGCCTTAAAGATTAGGTTTCAGTGGGAGATTTTCAGGTTCAAGGACTGTTAATGGTTTGTAACTGCCTGACAATAAGCTCAACCTCCAAGTTACATCAGCCTGGGCAGATGTCTAATGATTGGAGAGCAGAGCAAGAAGTTAGAATCTGGAGCAGAAGGATGCAGCTTGCCACCTGCCCGCTGGACTGAGCTTTGACTGTGATTTACATTTCTAAGCCCTGTGTAGGCATCCTGGAAATGGTGGTCTTCATTAATGCAAAGCTCAAGTCTTTAATTAAACTTTTTAAGAAGAAAAGTAAGTAGCTTCTTTTCTCCCCACTGTGTGTGTCTCTGTGTGTGTGTGTGTCTGTTTTATGTGCTAGTTCATCCTTTTGAGTGGCAGAATGAGGGGGAAACAGCATAATTAACACCAGTTAAACTCCATTCTCTACCAGGTTGTTCAAATACCTCCGACTTCTGTAACTTCAGGGCAGAATTATGTGATCTCAGAACGCCTCATTTATTTATGGTTCAGATTTCAGTTGAATTTACTCCTTTCATGCTTCTCAAAAGAAGCCCTTTGAAGAAAGGGAAGGGGGGAACCTTGTATTTACTCTGTGTCCACCCCGATGTATGGGGTTTTGATTCTTTGGCTTACTGTGCAGGGAACCTCTGTGCACTGTGTCACATACTTTCGGTGGAGATGATCCCCTAAACCCCCTGGCACTCTCTGTTTTGTGTTTTAGGGCTGGATGACATATTCTGTCTAGACTGATCTGTCATTGTAAAGTACACAGCTTTTGTGGTGGTGGCTTCATTGTGTACTTACCATTGGTTTAAATTTTTTTTATCTAGGTGCTTCTTCATTCCCTGGAAAAGTATAATTTTTACAAATGCATGGTTTATTTTTACATAGTTACTGGTTTGTTAGTTTTAGTTTCCTTTGAGGACCAATGATTTAAACTGGATAAATGTGCGTGTGTAGGAGCCATTGGTAAGAGACACTTAGGAGAAAGCAACAAAGAACTGCACCCTGGGATTGCTTTCGGCAGCTCTTTCGCTGGAAGGCTGTCTTCGGATGGAGTGATTAAAATCTGCCCTCGCGAGAGTGAGCTACACTGGGAAGAGACAACCGCTCTTTCATAGGAGTCAGTTGGTAGCTCAGAGTAGGGCTAATGGTGTGATTACACAGATTCAAATACCATTACTTGGATTTGATTTGTAATTGCAAATAGGAAGAGTTTCAGTTTTCAATATTTTTCCACTAGGAAGGATGGTAATTCAATCTTTCAAATAAGTGGCCATCAGCACAAAACGTTGTAATTAACTAGGGCTCCTCTTTGGGGGACATGTGCTGAGTTCCACACTGTGCGAGATTTTCAGCTAAGTGAGTAAGACTCAGTCAGGTCTTTGTGGATGTTATGTATTGAGATTGATAGCTATGTGCACCATGCAAAACATTTGTTCAACAAGAGGATACATAAAATACCAGGTGCCTAATTTACATACTTCTTTGTCAAACATTGAAAGCAGAAGGCACACAAGACATTTTTATTTTTAACTTGACATCTAGTTCTCAGTGTTTATTTTTCCATTTAGCAATTGGTGGAGAAGATGGAATCATTTATGAAATAAATTATTTGGGGGCAAGGCTTGTAGAATTTACTAGCTGTAGGAAAGGTGGCATGTGGGGTGCCAGCTAACCTGCAGCTCAGGTTCCCGGGATGCTGAGAAAGGCCCACTTCCTCCTTCATGATGGTTCTAAGGCCAGGGGCTCCTTTGGAGTTATTTCACTGCTCCTGCAACAGCCGAGCTTTACGTGAGTCATTTGTGAGCTAAGACTTTGCACGTGTTAGTTCACTTGATCTTTGTAATAACTCTAGTAGCTGTGCTATGGGGTCCACTGTGTTCATTTTAAATATGTTCAGATAGTTCACTGGTCACGCATGCTTGCTCATTTTGAGAGTGTGTTTTATGGTCTAGTTACCTACCAGAGACACATTATTTGAAGAAATTAGTATGCCCAGTGTGCACTCTATAGCACAGGTCAGAGTTGGGGAAGGCTCATCCCTGACTCCCAATTCTAGTACCTACTGATTTTGCAGGTATTATACTTGTCACCTCCTGTAAATGACTCAGCACAGGGTCTTTTTCTTATACTTCTCTAGTCTATCTTATGCTTGGCTTACTCTGGCAGATGCATAATTGTTGATGAATTTGTTTGGTGCTCCAGTGTTATGCCAGTTTAGGTTGTGTGGTCAGGGAAAGTGAAATAGAAAAGAAGTCTCAACCCCTACGGGGAATAAGGGAACATGATTGGAGAGATTTAACATTCTCTCACGGTTACCTGTTATTCTCCCCCTCTAATGGTTTTGTGTGTGTGTGTGCTGGGAAAACTCAGCTGAATTGGATTTTGTTGGGAAAGCAAATGAGATTGGAATTTAAAAAAGAAATTTCAGTACAAAAGTATTTCATGAAAGTAAGAAATACAGAGAAAATTTTGTAGCACAGACTGATTTCTACTAGATAATGCTGTTTAAATGTATTATTACATTGAATGTTTATGCTTAATTTTTTAACTTTGAGTTTATAACGGTGATGTTTTAAAATAATGCTTTAGGGAGGAAATATTTGGTCTCAAAGTCTCAGTAGGAAATTTGTTCCTGTTTGGACGATCTAACATTTACTGATGCAGTGGGTTTTATAACAGAGTAACAGACACCTGTCCTGGTGGACTTGAGTAGGTCTCTATCACGGTTTGAAGTCTCTATCACGTTTGTCGGTCATTTCTAACACTGAATTAGAAAGAGGGCCTAACATGCTAGGAAGCCATGAACTGAGTAAACAGTTCTACCAAACCACAATAGACAGTTTCGCCAGTTCCTTGAGAGACAAACCACTGTGGGAAGGACCCCTGGAGTCTAAGATTACAGCTCACTCAGAACTTGCGTGATTGCCCTCTTGCCAGCCCTTACCCAGGAAGGTGTTAGGTACCAAGAACCCATCTTGATGTCATCCATTTGGAGCCAGTGAAACTTAATTTGACAGCGGAATTGATTCTGTCTCTCTTTCTACAGCGGTTTCCAACCTAGATGAGGAGAGTAGATGGACAGTCCACTACACTGCTCCATGGCACCAGCAGGAGAACGTGTTCCTTCCCAGCACGAGACCCCCCTGCGTAGAGGACCTGCACCGCCAAGCCAAGCTCAACCTCAAAACAGTGCTGAGGGGTAAGATGGTGACCTGCAAGCTTGTTCTGGATGACTGGCCATTAGAATGGAAAGCATAAATCTGATTGTTACTTACAAAAAAAGAAGGCTTGTTTATAATGAATACAGAGTGTGCGGTGTCTTCTTGAGATACCGTAATACTCTCAACCTACATGTCCAATATGCTCTGGTTCTGTAGAAACCTGCCTGTTTACAGATATGTCCTCGGAGAATCGAAACCAATCTAGGAACTGTTTAGTGAGTTTAAACCACTAGTACTAACTTAGTCCAATTCAACCCCTGCTGACATGGGAAATTTTGCTACTGCCTTTTTGAAACCACTGTAAAGTATTCAAAGCACATTTGTTAAAGCTAAACTTCCTACAAGTTTGTTCTGTGTAGTTCAAGTTGGGAGGAAAGGGGACCTTCAAGACTTGGAAGGACTGCAAATTTTTTCCTTTATCAGAACTTGGGCAGCACCCCCTGGACCCCCCAGTAAGTGTAGGCTCTGTCAGCTGGTGGACTGAGTATGCTGTGGTCAGCAGCAAATACAGAAGAGTGTCCTCTAGTTGAAATTTTCATTTTTGCTTCGACTTATCATTGGTGTTAAAGGGCATCAATGTGTGACAAAGAGGGCTTCCTAGAAGTGGTAAAGTAAGGAAGAAGTTCTTTAAAAGACGGAGTGACTTTTAAGACTAAGAGACTTTTTCTTAAAACAGCAAACCAACGTTCTTATCCTCCTAGATGCTGCTTTGCCAGTTCCCTCCTACCATACAATATTGGGACATGTTTATACTAAAAAAGTACTTTTTGTTTATCTAAAATTTACTTTAACTGAGTCCTATATTTTAATTGTGAAAGATTGAAATCTGAGAGAAATACTGTCAAAACCCAGCGTGAGTACCCCTCTAATTTTATGATACTTTTTACTTGTGTGTATCAGTCATTTATTCAGTAATTCATTCACTAATGTACTGTTACTATGACTACTCATTACTAGAGAACATTCATTAAACACTTAACTATATGCCAAGCACCATTCTAAGCCCATTGCAGGAATCATCTCAATTAATCCTCACAAGGATTCTACTGCTTACTGTTACCGTGGCGGTTTTACCTATGAAAAAAATGAAGACACAGAGATGAGAAACTCTCCTGCCATTTCAAAGTCAGTGGTAGGACCAGGACTTAAACTTGGACAATCTCAGGCTGCAGAGCTCATATTCTTAACTGCTGTACTATATTGCCTTTCACAACCATTTGTTGGAAATCTGTTATCCTGGCAGAAGTGCAGAATACAAAGGCAGGGCCTTGGCTCTCAGGAATTTATACTTTTATTTCTAGTGCAAATCACAATGTGAAAAATTCTTGAGATAGGCCAAAAATGCTGTATGGGAGTTAGAGAAAGCAGATCATTTCTGCTTAGAGAGAGGAGGAATAGTTATCAGAGGACTCACAATAGATGCGGTATTCCGAACAGAACTGTGCAGACCGTAGGTCATAAAACTCTTGTGTTCCTCGAATCTTTTATGATACTTAGTCTAGCTCATGTGTATACTATTACTCTGTCTTGTATCTTATAGTCTTGGCATTTAACGGTCCAGAAATGAGGACGTTATTGGGTTCTCTTTCTCATTAACCAGAGGAACCTATGTACTCAGTGACTGCAAGCTTAAATGAGAAGAATGGCATTAGTTGGGCTCTTTTGTATGGCTTTGGAGTTGCACTTTGACCTTTGCCTTCCTGAGGTTGGTCACGTAATCCACCTAAATCCACCCGCAGTTTCTTCTAGATCTCTTCAGTTCCTAGTGATTATCTTTAGTAAATTTTGAGAAGGAGTTTCTCTACTCGTAGCTCACCTTCCTCCCTCAAGTAATTAGTAAGAGTTTTAAATGGCACTGTTCCCAGGACAAAGCCCTGAGGCAGGGCCGTCGCCAGCATTTCTCAGAGCTCTGCACTGCCTGGTCTGGCTGGTAGAGGGTGCTTGCAGAAAGGTGTGTGTGAGTGTGAATATTCAGGCCCAGCTCGTTTTGATCACTCTCCAGGAACCTGTGCTTCCCTGTGCCCTTCACATATGTTCAAGGACCAGATCAGAACTTCTCTTTTCATCCCTCAGAAAATAAACATTTGCATGTAGATTTTTCTGGTTTTACTTTCTTTTTGACTACTCAGTAGGTCCATAGGAAGTACCATCACCATTGATTTTGCCTTTACTTGGATTCAGTTTTGAAAAGACAAATGCTTTAGTAATTGCCTTAATGCCCTAAAATCATTCACTGAAGGGATTTGTCATGAACCAAATTAGTAACTTTGGAAAGTTCTCGGAGCTCAACTTTTAAAGTGAAATACTCCTTAAGAGATTGTAGATAATAACTTTGAGAACAGCGATTGGCAAAGATAAAGTAAGAAAGAGCATCTGAGTTCTTTTTTTCTTCATTTATTTACTTTTAATCACATGTACAGGACTTTACCTTCCATTTTCCCTACACCATGTTAGCAACTGAGGTAAACGGAAGGTGATTACAGGGTTCTTACTGACTCATTACCAATGAAGATTAAGAAGAAAAAATTCAGCTGCAGAATATATGGCACTATTAAGGTGTGATAGTATATAAGGTTATCAGTCTAAGTTAATTTGACCTCCACGTTCTTTGCTTAAAAATCTATTGTAGAAGCGCAGCTAATTATTCACAATGGGAAATCTGTTTTCTTCCTTCTATCCTTACTAAGATCTTGACCCTAATTTTAAGGAATACTCATTAATGTTAAACAGGTTGGCACTTTTTCATAGTCATTAAATACTCATTGTATGAACTGCTGTGTCCGTTTTTATGGGCAGGTCAGCTCTCCTCTTGAGGATCATAAAATATGGAGGGAAGTAATACAGTGGGTAATATAAGTTAATAACTAAGTTTTGTAAACATTTGCTTGTTAAAGTAATGCAGAAATGCTTAGTGGTCCGTAGAGTGATTGAGGAAGGCACCACGCTACCGAAAATGCTATTAAAAAACTAAGTTTGAGTTACGACAACAATAAGTGCAATTTAATACGTATTTGAGCTTCAACTCTCTACCGTGATAGGAGTTTTTAAATGAATGATTAAAGCCTGTGGGTCTTTAAAGGGCTGCTCTTGCTACCTTGTGTCAGGACTGAAGGAAGCAATTAGCAGTGTTCTGGGGCTGTGTGTGAGGTGCTCTGGGTGCACAGGGAGGGAGAGATCCATCTGCTGGAAGAGACAAGGCATCGGGGACCCCCATCCCCCTGTGGGAGAGGAACTGGGCTTCCGTGGCATTGAAAATGGCGTGTGGAATACCCAGAGTAGGTGTCTTCCATGTGCAGTTTTCCCCTCTTCTGGTTCAAATAGAGCAGAAATCTTTAGTGTTTATTATTATTGGCTTGTCTCTGGAGAATTTGATAGAATTGGATGGCCATGTACTTAGATCAAATGATTTGGTTTTGTGGATTTGTTACTAGAGATAAATAGGTACAGTAAGTTCTCACTTGGAACTACAGCATAATGGCGTATAATGACACCAACACAGGCTAATGGACAGAAACAAGAGTTGCTTGTCTACGGTATTTTATACACATTGTAGTGAAACATTGTTGAATGAAACGACGCTATTGGACGACCTGCTGTACCTAGATATAAAAGTAGTATTTTGGTATTGGCTCAGCAGGACATCTGACTAGCAATGAGGAGGGAATTTCTGAAAATGGATTCCACTATCTATAAAGAATTCACTCAGCTCTTCACTGGATTTCCAGAAGAATTCTACGCTTTTAATCTCCGTAGCTGTTTAAGCCCTTCATGAACTTCATCTAGGTTGTGATGATGAGTAACCTTTACCTAACTGATTTTTATCTGGATGACTTTTAGCTTTATTAAGTTGGAAACGGAGAATTGAGGGGCGGGGTGGGCATGCTCAGGCTCAGTGAGAGGTTTAGATTTTATTTCGTACAACCTATAGACCGCATTTGAAAAGTAGGAGTACATTAAAGGCTGAAACAAAGCCATGCTCTTTTCTCAGGCTCCATCCCCCAAAAGCCCAACTTGGGAGAGAGATAAACATACTTTCTCAGTATGTTTAATAGGCAATTTAGTTACAGTATCTGTGTACACTGCTGCCTGAATTAGTTCCCAGAACATCTGTTGCTGGTACCAGCAATGTTCTTTAGTCACAGCTCTCTTCCCTGAAGAAATCCGTTTTAGCAGGTCAGTCTGCTCTGCGCTTCTAGAACTGGGAAGTGTGAGATGAGGGAGGCGTGTTGAACTTGGCCTGCGTTAACGCATAGTCAGAGCCTTACATATATTATACCTGCAGATAGAGGAGTTGAAGATTCAGTGTGAAAAAATGACTATTTGTTCCAACTGATTAAAAACAGTAGTGTGTATGTGTGTGTGTGAGGTGTGCACACCAATCTGTTCAACGTTAGAGAACGATGCACTTCCTTGAAATTGTGGGCAAGACCTCCAGGTAGTGGTCACCAGGCTTCCCTGACAGTTTCTGACACACAGACCGTGTCTAAGCCTCACTGCTTCAACCCTGTGCTGTGGAGAGGCCTCCTAGTTCCCCATTTCTTTTATTTCTGTCATTTTTTTGGAAAGTCGATTTTATTCCCCTGGCATAAATAGATAACATGGTATTAACTAAAAGAATCGCCATGACACACTTGATACAAAGTAAATGTTATTAATAAATATGAGTTAATTCATTAAAAAAGAAGAAGAAGGCTCCTATCTCCTTTTTGTTCTGGATTTGGTGAGGTCCCTTAGCTGTCTTATCTCTCTTCCTTGGGCACATGGGTCCCTGGGGGATCCCAGATGCCCTGTGGTTCTAGCTATAGATTCCCGTCTTGGGGGCCCTGTGGCACTTCTCACAGGACTGCCCACTTTTCTGTGTGTAGCCTGTGGCTGTTGACTGAGAGCCTTCTCTCCTGGAAGGGGTCTGCTCACCCCTTCACACAGACTCCAGGTGAGTAACGACTTGGCCTGCCTTGTGCTAACAACGTTGAATTCTTCATCTTTTTCCCCTTGTCACTTTAAAAAACATGACATATAGACAAATACATAAAACATGTACAGTTTAACAAATAATTATAAAGCAAACATCTACATAACCATTACCATTACCAGTCAAAATCTGGAATGTGACCATGGTGATCTCTTCATAAGGTATATAAATGTCTAATCACGGTTGTACACCTGAAACCAATATAATGTTGAATGTCAACTGCAATTGGAAAATAAATGAAAAAAATGAGGCTGACCTAAACTCCAGTAACCTCCTGCCTTCCTCACTGCCTGATAGGAAAAGGCACGTGTAGCTTCAAGTCCTGGCTGTTTTATGCTAGGGATGTGTGGTGTGAGCTTGCTTTTGAGTTTGTTCTTTCCACCAGTTGAGCTTTTCTCATCCGTAAAATAAAGATCAGAATATCTGCTCACATGGGAACAGAATGAACTTTTATGTACAGCATCTCAAAGTGGAAGCAATTTGTGGAGGGAAGGAAAGGTGCATTTTAATTCAAGTGCAACGTAATACAGATGGAATGTTTTATCAATCTCCACCCTCTTTCCCAAATGGCTGTCATGGTTTAGCTGGTGCTTCCTCTCCCACCCCTCATACTGCAGAGATGTGTGTGGGGCAGAGGGATAGAGGAAGACAAGGCACGTCATCACTGACAGTGACAGCCATAGACAGTTAACACTGAGGTTCATTTCCACCATATGAGTAAGGTGTCTTTCTCCCCACTCACTGTCCACTTCTGGAAGGTGCCTGGAATGCTGGTGCAGGAAGGGACTTTCCGTGTCCTCTGATGAGTAAATCCCCTTTTCATTGTGAGAGTGAGTAAACAAGGCTTATCGGAGTTATGGGATTAGTTTATGACTACTGTGCAGTTCATAGATGACCCTGCCCGGATGACATCAGGGTTCTAGCCTCAGCCCATGCTGGCCTATTGTGGTCTCAGGCCCTGAGGACCTGTCCCTTTGATGCCTCTTCCGTGCCCTCAGCTTTCCAAAAGGTCACGGGCACAGGGCTCACTCTGGGAATGGAAAGGCCCAAGGTAGTGGCTTCACTGTTTCCTGATTTCATGAACATTCAATTAAGCTTAAGAGAAATAAAGAGGCTTCATCATGAGACATTGTACCTTACTAGTATCTATAACCATGTTTCAGTTTAATGGCATTTAGTGCTTATTATTAGGGTTACAATACAATAGGTCGTTAGTACATCAGTGGATTCAAACCAAAAGGCCACCAGTTATGGAAAGGATAAGTAAAAGAAAGATGAGGGTTTGGAAATAGTAAATATGCCCAATGACTTAATTCTTACAGCTGAGTTTATTCTTTGTCTGGTTCCTTGCTTGGGTTCTTCCTAAAGAATCCTTCCATAAAATTGATTTATAAAAGGAGAAGGTGAACTTAAGTTATTTTCTAGTTTAAACAAAGGTAGGCCTAGAATTGGGTTGGGGCGGGCGATGGTTCTTTAATCTGAAAAAGCCACTGAATGAGGCAGGAAATACAGCATCTGATCCTTCCTAAACCACGGCAGCACTGACAGCTTGCCCTGTTGTTACTAACTATCCCGGAGGACGAGGTAAAAGACCAGGATGCGATCCCAGTGCTGTCTGTGGGCTGCTGGACAACCTCGTCCCACTTTGTACTTGCTTCCTCTTTTGGAAAACAATTTATGATCTCCGTCTAAGCTCTAACATTCTGATTGGCCCTGGTGCTTAACTACCTAAGGGTGCTATGTGTGGAGTTTGTTGACACAAAGATATAATTTACTGCTGGGTATAAGTCCTGACAGATGTGTTGACATAAAAATTTCCTAAGCAGTTCCTACAGGTGAGGAATCGGGCTGGATGTTGTAGGTGAGTCAGGGGGAAGGATGTTTCCAGGGGCTTGCAGTGGGTCAGGGAGATAAGATACAGGTGTGAGCAGCTCACTATGAGGTTGATGACAGTGGTGTCATTGAGCCTCACCCTTGTCCCTGGGTGTTGTCTTTAAAACCTTAGTCTGATCATGCCTCTTCTCTGTTAAACAATTTTCACCAGCCTCTCATCATCGACAGGATAAAACCTCACTTCCTCAGCATCTGATAGCCTTTATGGTCTGACCCCTATTAGTCTGGCTCCATCTGCCAGTTCCCCCTCTCTCATGTGCTTCTCAGCCCCTTCAGCCAAGTTCTGTGCCCTGTGCCTTCCCATGTAAAGATAAGGTCCAGCTGGAGCGCCAGCTTGCCCTGTCCACACTCACTCTCCACGGCATGTCGAGGTCCCTCCCTTCTGGACCATGGCCGCTCACACCCGGCCAACTCCTGTTCCTCCTTTAAGGAGCCTGTGGGTGCCCGGGTCCCCACAGAGCCTTCCTGGACTCCCCAGGGCAGACCCTGGCATTGCTCCTACACTTTTCCACACATTTCCATGGAACCTTGTACTCCTCCATTAAACTGCTTATACTGAGTTACGTACGTTTTCATGTTTATCTCCCCATCTGACGATAGCAAGATCCTTGGGAGCAGGACCTTTGCTTGTCATTTGTGTGACCCAACACAGAGCCCAGTGCGTGGCACTGTCAGTACTGCTGGGTTTGTGCAGGTTCTGGAAAGGTCATCTAGAACTTAGGAAAGAGATAAGAGCTGAAGCCACAGGACAGCTGGTGAAAATGCAGGAGTGAGGTTAGGGGTGGAGGGAGCACGGGGCTGCGTCAGGAAGGCTTTACCGTGGGGGGTTGGGATAGAGTCAGTAAAAGTAGCTGGGAAGGGAAAGTAAATGAGGACATCGTGGTGCTCACGGACAGGGAGAGTCTGAAGGGAGGCTCCTGAGTGGGTCTATTCATTGGAACCATTTCAAGGAATTCTTTGGATTTAAGAAATCAGATTTTATAAGAATTATTTTTATGAGCAGAAAAATAATACAAGTAATTTTTAAGAAATAAAGCAAAAATTGTTAAACAAAGCGAAAAGGGACAGTATTTTGAGGTGGTGACAGGGTAAGGGTAATATTATTGCTTAGTTTAAAAACTAAAGCTGATGAAAACACAGTTGTAATCAAAGGGAGCCGTCGGAGGGGCAAAGATTTTGGATACAGAGAGAGAATCAGAGGATGTTCCCCGAGGAGGTGGCAGGCAGTGGACTCTGGGGCACAGGCAAGGGTGGGTTTCAACTTCGGTCTTCTAAACGGAGAACTGGAGAAAGCACTTTCTGAGATGGAGCAAAAGAATGTTGAAGTTGTTCACTGGGCGGCTTTGGAGGCTTGATGGAGATGGGGCCCCCACTGAATTGCTAACCCTTTAGTAAGAGGGATGGCTTCATTTGGTGCTCTCTTGTTCAGTGCTTGTGAATTTAATTAGGTTGACTTTTCAAAGACAAATGATAATGCTTTCAGAGACTTTAAAAAAGAAATGTAGGGATTTCTTTTGGAATTTATGTCCTTAGGGAAAGTTGCCCAACCTGATGAAACAATGGATTAAATTCTCTGTTGAGAAAAGAGAAGAGCAAAAGCAAAAATGAGGACTTGACAGATGGGGAATGCTACACACAGTGGAAGGTTTAACTTCTCATGTGGGACTTGATGGCTCACCAGTTTTTTTGTAATACTCACTACTGAGCATGGTAACCCTGGAAGGGCGGTTAATAACCCATGAGAGGAACTCAGATGCAGGAGCAAAGGAAAAATGAACACTCTTTGCTTTTACGGGAGGTAAAGAGACATGTTGTCTTTTTCTAATGGTAAGCAACACACAAAAGATAGAATAGCAAGGACAGTCATTTAAATGATCCAGGTCTTAACAAAGCACTCTGGATTGTTTAAACAAAAGGCTTTTTGTTTTGTTTTTGTGTGTGTGTGCCTGTAGCCAGTCTGCTGTTTCAGCAATTCTATTTTAATTCCTGATAAAGGGAGTAACTTGAGTGGCCTCTATATTTCACTCAGTGCAGCATAAAAATGCTACATTGAAGGCACTGTGGATAAGGTTTGTTATCATTCACTGTACAACTGAAGTCTCCAGTGTTGGTTTAGAATCTCTGCAGGCTATTTGATATTGAGTAACCTTGGTGATGCTCCACCACTGCCAGGGATAGGGCTTTTTCATTCAGAAGTGAAATGAGAGCACCTCCAATTTGGCTTCCCTGGGATGTGCTCAGCCAGGACTCGAACACCCTTAGCACACTCGCATTAGTCACGGGCTTTAGGCAGCTCTCAGCTTCATTTCAACCCGATTTACTTCTGCACGTCTCCTTGAGTTAATTTGTGTATATGAAGAGAAGAAATGTTCAACTTTAGTTTAATGCCTGGCAAATAACATTTTAAGGGTCATTCTTTCCATCGTTTGCAATGAAAAATAAAGCTGACAGTTTTATCCAGCCCCTTAAGTTTTAATATTTAATTCTTAACTTTTGGGAGAGGTTTTTATTCCACTCTATTAAGGAATTAGCCATAGAGGGAGACTGTTAATCAAAATGACTTTTTTTTCCTCTTCTACATAAAATGAGATTGCCTTATGGTATTTAATACTGAGGTCACTGGTCCCAGGCTATGGGGGGAAGGGGCAACTCTTTCCAGTGTGTTGATACATTGGTCAGCAAATTCATTTCCTGTTTGTTGAGCCAATGACACAATTAATGTGTATTTTTTTCCTCTAATACTTCGCCTTCTCTATCCTGATCACTCATTTTGCCAAACACACTGTAAACTGAACGAGAGGTCGCTGGATTGTGTTCAGTAACTCTTGGGCATGTGAATTCAGCAGTCTCCTTGCCGTTCTCTGTTCCTCTTTTGGCAGAGAAACCCGTTTATGTCGAATGTAGCACTCCGTCGCCATCTCCACTTTTCTGCTTTACCCTTCCCCAAACTTTTCTGGGAGGGCTGTCTGTAACTGAAGCTTCCCTGCGACATCTGTTCTACCTCAACAGAAATCTTCTGGGAGTTGCCTATCATGTAGTTAGTTTTTCCATGCTGGATTGGGCCAGTTTTCCTAAAATTCTACTAGAACTAAACTTCCTTGGATGTATAACCCTGGTAGAACACTCAACATTATCTACCCTATTTCGTACTCTCCCACCTACTCTTCCCTCATCCTCTTATTTCTTGATTGGGACTGCTCTCCCATTAAATTCTCTGTAGATGCTGGTCCCAGCCCCTGCTCTCCAGTTTTGCTTAATTAACACTGATGACATGGCTGGTGTCATTTGGAGGACCACTGCTCCGTAAACTGTCATGTGACCTTCTTTATCCATCATCTGAACTGTAAGCGCCTTGAAGGTTGGAACGCATCCCTTAGGCACGATGGGCTCAGTACCAGCTAGGGTTCAAACACACAGATACTGACTTTCGGAGTCTGAGTGCTCGACTGCTGTTGTTCGTTACCTGGCTGTCAGCGGGTTTCTTGAGCAAACTGAGACTCCTTCCCTTTGGAGGAACCCCTTTTCCTTGACACTTGAGTGATAATTGGCCTTGACTGGCCCTCTCTTTCTTACCCACAGTTAAGCAAATTATAGTCTAGCAGCTGGAACATTTTGTTTTATATGCACCATTAAGAGAGGAGATATTTACTTTCAGAACTTTTAGAGAGTCTTGGGCTTAATCATTAAAGCCATACATTTTCTCCTTATCCTTTTATGTTTTATGATGCTTTGGATGCTAAGTATCATGGAAATGATGATTGATGAAGAAGTGGTTTTATGGAGTCAAATATGTATTTATTAGGAGATAAATTTGGATTTAATACTTCATATATAATAATGTTCTTTTATGTCATTGTAAGTATTCCTATATAACTACATATAAACTCTTACCCTAAAGGGGAGAGGGGAGAAAAGAATGAATCATTAATGTAATACTCAACCAAAAGGGCATATTTATTTGAAATCTGTCATTTAAAATTGTTACCGAATTATCCAGAAAAATGTCCCCTGAAAAGATCTATTTTCAATCCATGGTGTCTTTAAGATTTAACATCGCTTTTTGCCTCATTTGATGATGCTACAAATAACTAAGTTACTTAAACATTTGACCATTTATAGGCTCTTAATTATGTTCTGATTTGTTGATTCTTAAAGACAATTTAAGTACATTGACGTTGAACTGTTCAGAAGAATTTAGGGAAAATGCAGATGTAATTTTGGAAAATTCAGTGTGTAACTAGCAAGGCAGAATCTTAACTACAGTATCAGCATGGTTTCTTTTTCTCTTTTAGTTTTGCCAAACTCAATTAATTAATGAACTAGAAGGTAAAGGCCTTCTGTTTTAAAGTGCATTTTGGTTTGATTTTCCTTAAGAAAATAAGTTCTCTAATATTTACAAAGCATAGTATTGGAGCGCAGTAAAATTTTCCCATGTGCTCACTGGAAAGCTTAAACTAGACTCTTTAGCTGTGTAATAGCCGATACAGCAGTTGAACTAGAACTGATTTTCTTCCAGACATGTCTGGTTGTCGTCTTTCATGCTCGTAGTCCTCTGATCCTGGATGAGCTATATAATAAAACTGGTCTTCGACTCTTCTTGATAATCTGATGAATAAAAAACTGAGATAGAAGTTTGAAAACCTGGATCTACCAGAAACTTGACATGTGGGTCTCACAATCCGTAGACAAATATATATCTGCTTTCCCGTGGCTGGAGGTTAGAGCATCGTGGAAAGAAACTGCGACAGGAATTGGGCATCAAGAGACGCCCGTGTGGCTACCGAAACGCTGCCCAACCCTGGACAAGACACATCTCCTTCAGCCTCGGGGACGAGTCTCTAAGGTCCCAAGAAAAGTTGCCCTTTGTAGTGGGGGAAGACGAGATGTGGCAGCAGACATGGCCGTGACTACTGCATGTTAATAATATTCCCTTTGACTGAGGGCCGCCCTCGAATAAGCCGCTGTTCTAAGCACGTTGCCTGCAGAAAATTATTTACTCTTCACAATGACTCAAAGAGTTGGAGATTATAATTTTCCACATTTTACACACGAAAACCCTGAGACACAAAAAGAAACTTGCTCCTGGTGGTGGAGCCAAAATTAGAATCCCGGCGTTTTGGCCCCAGAGCTCCTGTTCTTTCCTGAGGGGAAATTGTGGACAATTACAGTGCTTGTGATGAAAAGCTGCCCTCCGCCCATCTCTCCTCTCCTCTCCGCACCGCACTTTGCAATGTCTCTAATTAAACACCAGCCTTTGTCTAGCAGATCCATACATTCAGTTTGGGGTTTCGGTGCCCTTGAACTCTTTCCTAGAAAGAAAAGATATTAACCTAGTTCCATTGCAGTTTTTTCCTACATTCACATTTTTATAACAAAAAAATGTGTGAATACAAAATGAAATAATTAAGTGAATGTTCACCTTAAGGGATATTAGTATTTTAAGGTCTACCGAAATTCAGGTTAGAAAAGGATCCATCTCTTCCTCAATTTGGGGTAATGAAAGTAGACGCGGGATTTTAACATGGAAAAGAAAATCCTTTGATCCCTTCTGGAAATTATTTTATAAACTCTCAAATTTATACTTATATTAGACATTAGTGTAGTATACATAATAATATATAAATAATGCGTATTGCCATCACCAGTTCCCAAGCATTCTTACCGGTGATGGCAGTGCAGGTTCCGATGCCCCGCGGCTGCCACCATGCTAGCCAAGAACCCCCCTCACTGCCGTTTCAAGACAGCTCAGTCAAATGCCACTGTCCTTTGAGGTTTACCTCAAATCCTCTCTCTCCAAAGCCTTCCTAGTCACGGGAACCTTCCCCGCTACCCGAACTCTTCAGTAAAAGTTAGAGACCACATCACACACTTTTTCCTCAGATCCTCTGTGTGCCTCTCTCAGTGAAGGGGTTCGGTGTGTGTTTTTGAGGAAAGACTTACGAGGTAAAGCAGTAAGGAGGCACGGCAGCAACTGCTGCCAGAGACGCAGGAACGTAGTCACAAGAAGTCATTGGCCCCTAGGACACTTCCCTTTCCTCGGCTGCTCACACATTGTGACTCCAGAGCAAAGCTTCCCATCCATCCCTCATTACCCATCAGTTCACAGCCACGCGTGAAGCGTCCACTCCCTGCCGAGTACTGCCAGAGTCACAGGAGCTTCCACAGTGAACAGGACAAACGGAAGGGCCTGTCTGCCTAGAGCTTATGTCTTAATGAGGACACAGACAACAAACAGGAGACAGTCAGCCGCACACGTGGTAGAGGACCTGAGTGCTGAGAGAAAGGCAGAGCAGGGCACGGCCTAGGGAGCGGCGGTGTCCGAGGGAGACAGGGAGTGTGGTTTGGGCAGAGCGAAGGGGGAGGCCAGGAGGACATGTGGTTAGACAGGCAAAGGGGGTCCCATCAGTTAGGGTCTGGTAGGTGACTGTGAATGGACTCTGGTTTTCGCCAGGAGGCTGGGAGGGGGGGGAGTGGCTTCTGACGACTTTGACCAGAAAAGTGACCTAATCTCACCTCCATTTCTTGCCTTGTTCCTGTTCACCCCCTTCCCCAGGATGCTAGGACCTCAGCTCAAAACTACTCAAATGTAGAACTGATGTGTTACCAATATTATGTATTCTGATCTTTGAATATAGGGTATCTCTTGATTTATTCAGATCTTTTAAAAGTTTCTGTATTGAGGTTTTGAGTATACAAGTCTTATACATCCTTTGTCAGATATATCCCCCAAGTATTTCATATTTTTGATACTATTGTAAATGATATTACTTTTTAAATTTTAATTTTTAATTATTCACTGCTGGAGTATAAAAATACAGTTGATTTTTATATATTGATCTTTTTATCAAGCTTATTGATATATTCCATACAATTAAAAATATTTCTGTGGGAATTGAAGATCCTTATGAAATTTTTCCACATCTTAGCATCTTCTGATTCTACACCATGTTAATTTTCTATGGCTCATGACAAAGTACCACTGACTGGGTGGCTTAACACAACAGAAATTTATTATCTCACAGTTTTGGAGGCCAGAAGTCCCAAATCAAGGTGCTCGCCCCCCAGCCTTGAGGGGAGATTCTCTCCTTGCCTCTTCTAGCTTCTGATGGTCCCGGGCCTTCTTGGGTTTGTGACAACGTTTAACTCCAGCCCCTGCCTCCTTCTTCTTATGGTCCACTTCTCTCGTGTCTGTGCGTCTCTGTTGCTTTGGAGGGTGGCACAGAGAAATGTTTTGTGTAATGGCAAAGCTTAGCACACTCGAGTGCTGGGCATGACCTGGGATCGAAGCCTCAGGGATGGATAGGTGACCCCCGTGGAGCCTCCCATGGCAAAGAGGGTGAGGAAAGTGCCCATCAAAGAGAAGAGTCCAGAATGGCAAAGGGAAAACTGCTGCCGGGGAGAGGGCTCTTCACATTGTCCTGGTGTCTGTGTTTTCCCTTTTCCTAAGGACATCGGCCACATGGGCTTAGGGCCCATCCGCATGGCCTCACTTTACCAGGGTTCCATCTGGGAAGACTATTTCGAAATAAGGTCACATTCACAGACTTCAGGGGTCAGGACTTCACATATCTTTCAGCTCCTGACATGTACTTTCCGATCCAGAGCCTGTCCTTTCCTTGCTTTCACAGTTATGGTAGATTAATATAATAAGTACGTTTACCAAGCCCCTGGCTGGTTCTCTTCCAATGTAAAATTCTCCTATGTAGGAGGTTTTGAGTTAGGTAAAACTAACTAAAGAATGACTTTATTAATTCTGCAGTTACATCTGAAAATATTTCAGCTGTATTTTGGATTGAGAGGAGTTAGAAATAAATATTCAGGCCATTGACGATAAGAGAATCTCAGTGTGATGTATTGCACATACATAGGGAAAAAAATACAGCCTCATGATGTTTTGGTAAAGATGGAACCAGCAGTTTTGTGAAATGGTAGAATCTTGAAGAATTGTGCAGCCAAGCCAACCTTGTTGTGGAATTGCTTATTGGCTTTTCAAAATGGCGGAGGGTGAGGTAGTTATGGTTTCTGTGGTCAAGTCTACCAGCGAAGGCCGATTTGTGAGCAGCCGATTTGTTCTGTGCACAGTCCTGGCGCAGCCCTACCTAGTGTCCCCGCGGAGCGCTGAGCTCTGAGCGCTCAGACACATCTGTTGAATGATTCTCATGACAGCTTCCCGGAAGGAGTAACGTCCCAGCTTTTCAGAGGTGGACCTTGAGTTTCCAGGAGGTTAAATGCTGTCCCCGTGGTCTCACAGGTAGTAAGTGATGCCAGGTCTGTCTGGATCCCAGACAGTCAGCTGCTGCTGCATGCAGCGTCCCTCCCACGGTCAACTCCTGTTCCGGAAAGGCAGAGGGGGAGCTTTTCATTGCTGTTGCAAAGTTCACATCAAAAGCCTCTCAACCTCATTCGGGGGTTGGAGATAAACATTAAGTAAGTGTTGGGAGAATGGTAACAGGAGTCTGGAAAATCTTAGGTTCAGTGTTATCCCTCTGTTTGGCAGAGTCCTTAGAGCTGTTTTTGGATATTCTCATTTTCTCCCTTGCTTATGAGGTAGGATTGCCCTTTCTTGTCCCCTTTGAAGTTAGACATGGCCATGTGGCTTGTTTTGTCTAAGGAAATAGTAGCGGAAGTAACCCTGGCAGAAGTTCCAAGTGCCGGTGTGAAATGTACCACATTCTGATGCACTGCCTTTTGATTGTCCAAGCACAGGTCCAGGTGGACCGCCCCCTGTCTGGTCCCCGGTCCCCGAGTGACGGTGGGGAGCAGAGCCCCTGCTAGCTCAGTGTGGATGAAGAAGATGTACAACAAAGGATCTCCCAGTTGTGTTCAGCCACCGAGATTTTGGAACTCTTTGTAACTGCTGCGTATTCTAGCTCATTGTGACTGATTCAACACATTTAAGAACAAAACATAGAAAGTAGACATTCATCCACGATTTCCAGTAGAGAAAATTATTTAGAGAATAACTCTTTAAAACTTCCTGCAGGAGGCTCTCTGAACATGTCTCAGATACTAAAATGGAAAGCCTAAAGAATGGCTTTAATGCGTGAAGCTTTGGAGGCCAAACCGTTGGACATGTAAGGAAAGAGGAAATCACTGGAGGGGAAACCAGAGGACACACGAACAGTGTCACCCTGATTCGGGCAGCACTGTGAGAACAAGAGCGGAGCTTCCCTCTTAATTTCTGTTGCAAGAGGCCGTGTGTTAAAGACAGATTTTCTGTTCCCTTTAGGATCTTGTTTCGAGCCTGCAGCTGCTGGCTTTACCTGGCTCTGAATTCTGCTTTGCCTTGTGGTTACTCGGTGTGGTGTCTGAAACGCCTTTATTTGTGGCGGCTGGCAGGCACTCCTGTGGCACTCTGTGGACGGTCCACTCAGTGTGTGACCAGCAAAGCCACGGTTTCAGAAGCTGAGAGCTGTTGCGGCCCGGCAGGAGAAAATCTCCTGCATTTCCCTTAGAGCTGGGATGCGATAAACGACGGTGGTGTTGAGGAGACTGTGAGATTTCAGAAAATTTATAGGAGTCGAAAAAAATCGGTCATCTGCCGTAAATTTATACTGCCTCGTTTAACCTTAGATGTGGCATCGTCTGTCATTTGATACTCCACTCTTTGTTATGTTACTGTTTAAACACGGCTGTGACATAAACTTCATTGAGGAAAAAGGGCATTTTCAGCGAGCGTCAAATGGTGACATACCATTTATTATTAAAAGTACTAATAATTGTACGTCTTTTATGCTTTTAATATGTGAATAGTAATTTTCCAATATTTTAGTCTTTTAAGATTTAACATGTATCAAGTCATGTGTCAAGAATGTCAAAACTGCCCTGGCTGGCATGGCTCAGGGGATTGAGTGCCAGCCTGCAAACGGAAAGGTTGCTGATTCGATCCCCAGTCAGGGCACATGCCTGGGTTGCAGGCCAGGTCCCCAGTTGAGGGTGTGCGAGAGGCAAGTGATCAATATCTCTCTC
>VMDR010012138.1:0-27096 GCA_007922815.1 Macrotus californicus | reverse complement strand
GAAGGGGTGTGCAGGGAGGGGGGTGGGGGGAGGAGATGGGACAACTGTAATAGTATAATCAATAAAATATATTAAAATAAATAAATAAATAAATAAATAATAATGGATGAATGAGTAATAATTTTATGACTTGTTATGCTTGAAGTTTATAATTTGTAGTTAAAACACTTAATTTGCTGTAAGACCATTAAGTATTTTTTAAGGGAAGTTAGATGTATTCAGTAGCGTATAAATTAGGCAAAATTAAATCATGTTATTATGATAGAGGAAAAGCACATTGGATAGTAAAGGCTAATTAAAATAAGCTTAAAGTGATACATTGTCTTTGTAATTTAAGTTGCTAAAATAATTAATTGACATCTCAAATCTTCGTTACTGCGAGAGCCTCAGAAGTATAAAATTTTTTGTATGCGTTCTTGTCTTAGTCTTTGCCGTACTGTATGTTTTATTCCATAGGCAGTCATATACACTAACATTACTGATACTCAATTAATTTTGAAGCTGTACATCTTATTTGAAAAGCAAAGTATGGGAATGTGTTTTGTGGACAGCTCTAAAATCGAGACTACCATGGAAGCTGAAGTATCTCAGGACAACTGTTAACACAGAGTGCCATTGACACTATTGTAACATCTGAAAGAAAAAATGTGTGTTACTGCTGTGCCTCTGTACCTTGTGCCCCTATTCTCAGTGTGGCTTCTAACTGTACACATCTGGTTCGCAAATTGAAATAGTTAGCTTTGTATTAATATGTTATTACTCCCCTAATTTGATTTCTTATTTAGAAATACTGTCACTTTCCCCCCAAACTCTGGCTGTGTATCACATACTAAAGTAGATATTTTCAAGGACGGGTAATTTGTCTTGTATAACAGTCCAAATTGGAACATTTGAGCCAAAAATTATCCACATTTGGACATGAATTTTGTGTACTGACTACCTATAGTGTTCAGTTAGCTAGGAAGCTTTCTGATCTTCTCTCCATCTGACTTTTTGGACGCCTGAAGGACAAAACCACAAACGGATTAAAAGTACCATTTTAGTCCTTCCTCTCAGCTTTACTGGTATTGTTGCTTTCAAGGTATTTTTTTAGCACACAGTAGTTAAGCTATTTCATTTTATTTTTTCCCTGATAGCATATATTTCTGGGTTATACTATAAACCATTCACCCCTACTCACTTAACTGATGGTTTTGAATTACTTTCTCACACACAGCTACACACACAGTAGAAAGGATACTGCATGAAGAGTCCACATGAAGCTGCTTACATTTCTGTGTAGCCTTTAAAAACTTTTAAATGTCAATTTATGTGTTAGAAAAAATATAGAAGGACTCTATTTTTAATATATTGCCTGACATTTTTATTCCTGTATATTATGAATTACAACATAACATACTATGTAAACCTACCAGGCAAATGTAATATTATCCTGTGTGAGTAATTCTTTTGGGCCGTTCACATCTACATGTCTTCCTTGTTATCTTTTGAAGCTCTGTCCTTTGAAAAAGTCTCAGGCCTCTTGACTGTGACTTGGCTCTTCATTGTTGTAGGCAGATAAAGGTTATAAAACTCTTGTCTGCTGAGAATAGCATTCTACAGCTTCTGCCAAAAGATAAACATCTTACCCTGACTGGTGTGGCTCGGTTGGTTGGCCATTGTCCCACAAAGGGAAAGGTAGCGGATTCCATTCCCAGTCAGGGCACATGCCTGGGCTGCACGTTCCGTCCCTGGTTGGAACACGTGGCAGAAGCAACCGACTGATGTTTCTCTCTATTTCTTCCACCCTCCCCTCTCTCTAAAAATAAATAAATCTTTAAAAATAAAGATAAGATAAACCTTTAAAAATAATAATAAAAATAAGACACCTTGCTGATAAATATGTAGTGTGGATAGTTTTCACAAGAAATCTTTAAAGTGTTACTAGTTAAAAGAGCATGAAATCTAACTTAGAGAAAAGTATGTTTTTGTATTGAACAATCAGAGAAGCATCATCATCTTTCTCAGATACTCACGTGATGATGTTTGCCCATCCCAGGCAGTCCCTGAGATTTCTCCTGTGCCTTTGTATAAAGCATCGCTGGCTACAGGTTAGAGATATTCACACAAATAATTCACCCAGTCTCTTTTACTATCAAGCATGCTGCAGGTTAGTTACTTGTTAAAAGCCACATCTCCCTTTCATTTTATTTGTTTATAAACAAGTAAAATGCATTATAAGACAGTACTCTCCAGAGAAAACTGTGTTACTTTTATACTTTCCTATAAAATCAAGAGGTGGAAGTAGATACACTTGGGGATGATTTTTAGAAGGACACTTAAGATACACTTGAATGGTCAATCCTGCTATCATTAAAGAAGTGATTTTTTCATTCTGCTATGACTGATATCTTTAGCTATATTTATGCAGATAACTGTGCTGTTTGGCTGTCATTGGAAATGTGTACCTATATCATCTCTATTGTCTGCCAGCCCAACTAAAAGGTGCTGTCAGCTCCCACATTTAGTCGTGAAAATGTTGGACAACAGAGGAAACCCCTGCTGACTCAGTCTGAATTACAAAGTCAGTGCTGCCTTCAAAGTGTGCTTGGGATGTTGCAGGTGTGTTTGGCTACAGAACTTTTAAGAATGTTATGTAAGACATTATTCACGGTGGACTGAGTTAAAACACCAATTGAAATATAAATAAATGCAATCATCCACTTTGACAAAGGCTGAAACAGGGTTCTACCCTGACTCACTCAACATTAAAGTTGTGATACAAAAAGCCAAGGTCCCATCTGCTCCAAGTAGATGGCCCTCAAGAGTCATTAAAATTATCTTTTAAAATTGAAGCTCAGCAAGAGCAATCCATTTTGTGTATCCACAGCTTGTCCAAATGCCCATCTGCATGTCCTTGTAAGAAATGTAGTTCAACAGAGGAAGTGCCTGCTCCGTGGGGAAATCATTCTCATCCTCAGCGTACATATGCTGTGCTACAGTTAATCAGACAAACTCTATTGATGTTCCTGGCACTGGGGCGTGATTGAATATTTAACAAACAAATGCTTCTGATCCCAGAAGACAAACAGTTCAAGAGATTTGGACTTTTAAAAAAGTAGATTAAGTTAAATCAAAATCATTTTGTATTTGTTCTTCTGAAAAACAGATGAACAGATGATTGGGATGTGAAAATGGCTTGACAATTTTCTTACTATTCTGACAAATTATACACAATTGCCGTACAGGTTTTCAGTAGCTAAATCATAAACCAAAGGGAAAAAAGTGGTGGTTTTTCAATGAGACCGTAGTAAGCTAACTTCTTATGCATATAACAAACGTAGGTTAGATAGAGAAAATTAATCTAGAAAACATATTGAGCCCAAATGTGTTACATATGTAAGATCAATAAACATCACTTATACCTATACCATCTATTTTACTAAGGCAAAGGCACTACTAAATAAAAGGAATAGGGCTGTACCAGTGCACCACTCCCAGTAAACACTAAACTATTTTTTATTCTCCATTCACTTCCTCTGTAAAGGAGAGGCCGACCTGAGTTGAATCAAGATATTAGTCTCATATATCATCTTGCCTTTCTCATTTACCCTAATTCTCCTGTCAGAATCTGGGGTAAGCCGATTTAGTGGTTCTGGGGCAGCCAGAGTAAGCTAGCCTTCTGTCCCCTGTCCTCATTCTCCAGTTATTTGACTTTTCCATGTATTTAAAATAGCATGGAAACATATTATTGAAGAAATGCAATACAACTGAGATAATAATGCTCACTAGGAAACACAGCTAAATCTGTCCATTTCCTGGTCCATCTGCACTTCTCGGCCCATCACATCAAGAAAAGTGTGAGATGAACGTCCATATACACACTCATGAATATTTCTGTGTATATAATCACTGCTCATGCCAAGCAAAAAGAAATATTTTTTACCTGAGTAAACTACTGAAAGGAAGAAAAAACTCTACTCTGACCCACCACAGGTAGAAAAACTAGACTTCCTAAAGTGTTTTTTAAATGATGCAACAAACATCTGGTTTTTCCATGCATTCCTCAAAATTCTCATAATAGTATACCTGAAACTTTTAAAATTACATTTACTACCTTCTACCTCATGAAATTGTTACCTTTCTAGGTATCTCGATCTCTGCTGTTAGATTCTATTTCTCTTGGAGGCGGTGTTCCTGCTGTTCTCACTGTGTACCTTACGTAGTGCTTAGAACATCCCTTAACACGTAGCAGGAGTTTAATAAAGATTTTTTGAGCTAATGTTTATTGCAAAAGCTCTTAATTCCTGCCTTTGTCACATATAAGATGGAATCCCAGATTGGTACAGAGATTTGGGCCCAATGAGTTGTAATTATACCTTTTTCACTTATCTACCTATTTTTAGGTCCAATATGTTTTAAACCCACAGTATATGTTTTTATTATGAAAATATGATGGAAATTAATATGTTGGGGATCTTTTGGTTACAGAAATCCCCCTGTCAATTGTGTATAACAGTTACAGGAAATTAAACTTGATTTTTTTTAAAAAGTTTGGAGAAGACAGAACAGTGTCCAGTAGCCAGACTAAATCTAAAACCAAATCTGTCCAAGTTCCACCCATACCTTCTCAGAACTAAGACTTGGAAGATACTGATACTCTCCATTTACCTTCTCCAAACAAGACTAAACTTGTATTTTTTTATCTTTATGAAACAAAAATTGCAAGAGTCACCCCTCCATTCTCTAGTAATTTGGGGCAGTAGGCATTATTTAGGTCTCTGGCACTCTCCCATTTTTTGCGTGAAGGCAGCGTTCTTCACCCATGTAAATTTCCTCAGGGTTGGCAGAATGGTAGTGAAGGGCAGCGCACCAGCAAGTGACAGCAAGAGAGGGTTGCCCAGTGCCTGCAGTACTGTTGGAAGCGCAAAAATATTCTCACCCTTCTTATGTGGATTGACACCCACTCACCATCTTCTCTTTACCCTGTCTGGGACTCTGGAAAACTAGTTTCTCTATCATTTATAAAGAAATATATGTATCAGAAGTTAAAGCCAGCATAGACAAAGAAAATGAAGTCCCAGAATGAGTACCAAGAAGATATATTAGGACTTCCGGCCAAGATGGAGGCATAGGTAGACACACTGTGCCTCCTTGCACAACCAAAAGAAGGACAACAACAAATTTTAAAACAAAAATAAACCAGAACTGACAGAAAATCGAATCGTATGGAAGTCCGACAACCAAAAAATTAAGAAACATACATCCAGACCTGTAAGAGGGGCAGAGAGGACTCGCGTGGCGGGGCAGTGGCTGGCGGATCAGGGAAAGGCGTGGCTGGCCGGGAGAGTTGGCGGCTGTGGACCAGGCGTCCCACTCCCTCCTGTGGATAACCCGGGAGGAACAACTGGGGAGCGAGGCAGACCCCACAACCCAGAGTTCCAGCATGGGGAAAAAAAGCCTCAAAGCCTCTGATTGAAAACTCCTGTGGGGGTTGAGGTGGCAGCAGCAGCGAGAGAAACTTCCAGCCTCACAGGAGAGCTCGTTGGAGAGACCCACAGGGTCCTAGAGCGTACACAGGCCTCCCACCGGGAATCAACACCAGAACCAGCACCAGAAGGGCCCAATTGGACTGTGGGTAGTGCAGAAAGTGACTGAAAACCGGCAGAGGGCAGAGCAACCGCCATTGTTCCCTCTTGGTCCCCTCCCCCACAAACAGCGTCACAACGCAGCGACGTGGCCGCCCCGTCCTGGTGAACACCTAAGGCTCCGCCCCTTATACGTAACAGGCGCGCCAAGACAACAAAAATGGCCCAAATGAAAGAACAGATCAAAGCTCCAGAAAAAAATACAACTAAGTGACGAAGAGATAGCCAACCTATCAGATGCACAGTTCAAAACACTGGTAATCAGGATGCTTACAGACTTGGTTGAATTTGGTCGCATATTAGATGAACAAATGAAGGATATGATAAGGGAAATGAAGGAAAATGTACAGGGAACCAACAGGGATGGGAAGAAAAACGGGACTCAAATCAAAGGTGTGGACCAGAAGAAAGAAAGAAACATTCAAGCACAACACAATGAAGAAACAAGAATTCAAAAAAACGAGGAGAGGCTTAGGAACCTCCAGGATGTCTTCAAACGTTCCAATATCCAAATCATAGGGGTGCCAGAAGGAGAAGAGGAAGAGCAAGAAATTGAAAACTTATTTGAACAAATAATGAAGGAAAACTTCCCTACTTTGGCAAAAGAAATAGACTTCTAGGGGGTCCAGGAAGCTCAGAGAGTTTCACAGAAGTTGGACCCAAGGAGGAACACACCAAGGCACATTATAATTACATTACCCAAAATGAAAGATAAAGAGAGAATCTTAAAAGCAGCAAGAGAAAAGGAGACAGTAACCTACAAAGGAGTGCCCATCAGACTGTCAGCTGATTTCTCAAAAGAAACCTTGCAGGCAAGAAGGGGCTGGCAAGAAGTATTCCAAGTCATGAAAGGCAAGGACTTACATCCAAAATTACTCTATCCAGCAAAGCTATCATTTAGAATGGAAGGGCAGATAAAGTGCTTCCCAGATAAGGTGAAGTTCAAGGAGTTCATCATCACCAAGCCCTTATTATTATATGAAATGTTAAAGGGACTTACCTAAGAAAAAGAAGATCAAAAACAGGAACAGTAAAATGACAACAAACTCACAGTTATTAACAACTGAACCTAAAACAGAAACAAAAACAAACTAAGCAAACAACTAGAACAGGAACAGAATCACAGAAATGGAGATCACACGGAGGGTTATCATCAGGGAGGTGGGTGGTGAGAGAGGGGGAAGACGTACAGGGAATAAGAAGCATAAATGGTAGATAGAAGATAGACAGGGGGAGGTTAAGAATCGTATAGGAAATGTAGAAGCCAAAGAACTCATATATATGACCCATGAAAATGAACTAAGGAGGGGGAGTGTGGGGAGAAGGGGTGTTCAGGGCAGGGGGTGGGGAGGAGATGGGACAACTGTAGTAGCATAATCAATAAAATATATTTAAGAAAAAGAGAAGAAGAAGTATTCATAAAAGATGCTTGGACACTCTGCAGTTTTCATTCTTTACTACAGATAGGCAAGCTATTTCCTAGGGGAGGTTCGAAGACCTGAGCGGACCTTTCTTGAGAGCCCTGTTGTCTGCTAAATCCCACCTACTTCCTTCAGGAAGGGAAAATTATAACATGACAGGATTAGGGATCTCAGACCCCATGCCAGAGATTCCCAGAGTCACAAAACACAGCATATTCTGCCTCCTGCGGAACTCCCAGGTCGGCTGGTCTCCTGGTCATCACCACCACTGCCTCGACACAGCCAGCTCAGTGTTTCTGGCTGTCACAGTCTGATCGTCTCCGAAGTGGCTTCCCTTTCTACTATCTCTGTAAAACACCCTAGACATCCCACAAACAATACTCACACAAACGCACCCCCATGCCTTTTATTTTGTGCCAGGTGGCTTCCCTCTGCCTCACACCACCCTGCAACTCCTTGCCGCCCTTAGGAAAAAGTCCTTGGGTGGCCGGCTTCAAATCCTGGCCTGCCCTTGTATCCTCCGCCTCCGTGCTGCCCGGAGCAATACTTAGCCACATCTTGGCTATTGTAAATAATGCTGCAGTGAATGTGTGGTCGAATGTGTCTTTTTAACTTAGTGCTTTGGGCTTATTCAAATAAATACCTAGAAGTGGAATTCCTGGGTCCTTTTTTGTGTCTTGTTTCAGCCTTTGTTTTAAAGTCTAATCGTCTCAGTATTGCTACCTCAGCTATCTTTTCCTGCTTCCACTTTCATGAAGTATCTTTTTCCATCCCTTTACTTCCAGTCTGTATGTATCTTTTGATCTGAAGTGAGTTTCTTATAGGCAACCACTCTGTGTCTTTTGATTGAAGCATTTAATCCATTTACATTTAAAGTAATTGTTGATGGACGTGTAGTTATTGCCATTCTATTCATATGGGTTTTTTCTTCTTCTTAAAGAAGACCCTTTGACATTTCATGTAATACTGGTTTGGTGGTGATGAACTCCTTTAGCTTTTTATTGTCTAGGAACTCACATTTTTTAATGCAGAATAAAATAAATGTATAAATTTTGGTTTATTCATAGAATATATGAACTTAAGAACCGTACTCAGTAACTTACTGCACGTTTTGTCTCAAAATGATTTTCATTTTGTTCCCCTTTGTAGGGTAACCACAGCGTCCAGGGTTCTCCTGGTCCAACAACGAGCCCATCAGGGCTAACTCAGTTAACACTAGAGACCATGCTGGGGCAGGCTGCAAGGCCCACAAGTAAAGGATATCTGAAAAGCGCCTACACAGAAGCAGGAGTGTCAGAAAGCCAGAATTCCTTGGCAAAGCAGATAGATATAAACAACGTTCAAACAAGTTTGGTGCCTACAGCATGGCTTTCGCCCCCTGGAAGGAGGAGTGAACCCTCTCAGAAAACTCCAGATCCCATTATCAAAACAAAAGACCCACCGACCCACCAAGTGCCAGCTTCAGTAAACAAAAGTCCCCTAAAGGAAGTCTCAGAGAAGTTGAGACCCATTCCTGAAGTATCAGTAAGTGGTTTTACTCTGGTTTGCATATGCAGACAGTACCTCCCGCTGTGCTCTGTTCAGTTCCACTCTGCCCACAATTTCAGCAGTATCTGTTTTTCATCATTTGGGTGATCAGTGATGTATTTTCTTTTCTATTCAGATGTGCAACAGCTCAGTAACAGCAGCTGTTAAAGAGTATTGCACATCCCAGCGATAATCGAATGCCTCATGTTTTTAATGAGAAAGATAATTATCATAATAGTTATTTTTTATTTCCCAGTTACTTCTCATTATTTTAGTTATCACTGTTTGCAAATTATAAATGAATATCTTATTTTTGAGCCAAAGGCTTGCCAGTAAAATTGACAGATTTTCAATAACAATCTACATTAGGAGCCATAAAAACATCATTATTCTATTCACTTGTGGTCTCTTTGCAGCAGTTCCCCAAGTAATAAACGACGTGAATGAAGGTTAACAGTGAAGCAGTGTCATTGAATAGATCCCTAGGCTAGTTTGGCGACTGTATTCGCCCACCAGATTGATTTTTTTCTTCCTGTGTTACTACTTTTCTTCCTTCCGTTCCCCCATAGCTGCACTTAGAAACCAGAGGCTATGCAGGACGAATAATACTTATATTCCATTTTTTAAATATTAAAGATTGTCTTTATTTGTCATGTCCTAAGTGTTCTATATGTGTTACAATGTAAAGCTTTGATTCAATTATGTTCTAAGCAATTTAGAGTCAATTAATTGTCACCTAGCACAGGTGATAAACATATACATCATCAGCAACAAAATAGAAATAGCTAATATTTATTAAACATGTACCACGTGCGAGTGCGGTGCCAAGCCTTCTTCCATGAAGCATTTCACTTAATCCTCACAATAACTGAGAGGCAGAGACTGTCAGCATCCCCATCCATCGTTCAGAGGAGGAAACGGTGGTTCTGAACAGTTTGTAGTTTGTTCAAGGACAACAGTTGGTTTGGGAGTCAAAACTGGAACCTAGGTTTTCTTCATCTAGAGCTACTGGCTGTGTCCACCATACCTTTCCGCACAAGATGTGCTAAGTCATGAAAGCAGTGGTCTCTCTTTAAGAGACATCCAGAGATAAAACAAACGTGTTTTCCTCTTTTGGTTTCTCGTGCTTGTGTGCACATGTGTGTGCATGTAAGAAAAGAGTAGATCACTTCACCTGATGAAAATCGATTTGTCTCATGGTGATTTAAGATAAAAGTGTTCAATAATATGTTTCAAATATTTTATTTTAAATATTATTTTTGAAAATAGTTCTAAAACAAATGTTCTTGCTCTACCTGTCATTTTTTAATAATACTTGGAATACAACTAATAAACTAAACTTATAGAAGTATAGATTTAGTCTGCAATGCCAGGCTGCCAAAAACAGAACCAAAGCCAGTCAGGGAGAAGCAATCCACTCCATTTTCCCCCTAATTTCTTTGCCACCACCTTCCATTAGGTAGAATTTGTCATCCTCTATATCCAAAGATTGTTTATTTTCTTTTTTTTTTATCTCCCTGTAGAAATAAAACCAGAACATCAAAATCAGCTTATGAGCTTCAGGCACAAATGGTCTTAAAGTACCTGGCCACTCAGCTAAGTCCACTTCCTGAAAGAACAGTGCTCTCTGTAATAGCTGGAGAGAGTGAGAGGAGCAAAGGAGAGGGAGCAGGGGACTTTCCCTCACCCAGTCTCTTCACTGAAGAAGCTTTTAGGATAAGACAGTTTCCAGAAAATGTTCCCATTATTTCAGGAGAGGCTTCTCACAGCTGCACACTTCAGACTTCACAGCACAAGCCTGATACGGCCTGTTCTGCACAGTAGCCCTCTGAGCTATTACTAGTCCATTTTACAGCTAAGGAGACTGACAGAGCAGTGACTGCAGAAAGATGAAAGGGAGAAGAGCTTTGTCTCCGATGAGGGGACAGAGGCACAAAAGCATTGCTTCCCATTCGTGCAGAGAGGCTTGACATCAGTGTCCAAACTCAGACTAACAAATTTCACTGTAACAACCCACATGATCGCTACAGTTTATGAATGTGATTATCTCAGTTTAATAGGATATAAAATTATTGAAGGCATAGACAGCCTGCCACATCTCGAAGTGAATTTACAATGAAAATGGAGGGTTCTTCCAAAGACACGGTTTAGAAAGCAAATTCGAGGTCATAAGTGAGAAGGGTTCTGATAATCGACATTCTCCCCACTAGATGTTTGAAGGTAAGAATCTGTGCAAACAGGTCTACTCCAAAGAGTGTTCTGTGCACACTAACTCCACAAAGGGATTTTTCCCCAGATCTCAGAAACCTACAGTGGTGACTCTTTAATAACTACTAAGATTTAATTCATGCAATATAAAATTGAGCCTTTTTTTATTACATTCAGAAAGTTGTGCAACCACCACCACTTTCTAATTTTATTTTTTTAATTACTTTATTGTTGTTCAGTTACAGTTGTCTGCATTTTCCCCCCACCACTCCCCTCCCACCCCAGCCAATCCCACCTCCCTCCTTTGCTCCCACCCTCCCCCTTGGTTATGTCCATGTGTCCTTTATAGTGTTTCCTGGAAACCCTTCCCCCCACTATTCCCTCCTTGTTCCCCTCTGACCATTGTTAGATTGTTCTCAATTGCAATGTCTCTGGTTGTATTTTGTTTGCTGTTTTCTTTTGTTGATTATGTTCCAGTTAAAGGTGAGATCATGTGGTATTTCTCCCTCACCGCCTGGCTTATTTCACTTAGCATAATGCTCTCTAGTTCCATCCATGCTGTTGCAAAGGGTAGGATCTCCTTCTTTCTCTTTGCTGCGTAGAATTCCATTGTGTAAATGTACCACAGTTTTTTCATCCACTCATTGACTGATGGGCACTTAGGTTGCTTCCAGCACTTGGCTATTGTCAATTGTGCTGCTATGAACATTGGGGTGCATAGGTTCTTTTGGATTGGTGTTTCAGGGCCCTTAGGATAAAATCCCAGCAGTGGAATTACTGGGTAAAAAGGCAATTTCATTTTTAGTTTTCTGAGGACATTCCATACTGTTTTCCACAGTGGCTGCACCAGTCTGCAATCCCACCAACAGTGCACTAGGGTTCCCTATTCTCTGCATCCTCTCCAACTCTTGTTTGTTGCTTTGTTTATGATAGCCATTCTGAGCAGTGTGAAGTGGTATCTCATGGTGGTTTTAATTTGCATCTCTCTGATGGCTAGTGATGCTGAGCATCTTTTCACTTTCTAATTTTAAATCATTTTCTTCACCCCAAAAGAAACTGCATACCCATTAACAGTCACTCCCCATTCCTCCTCTCCCCCTAAACTCCTGGAAAACACCAATCTATTTTTTGTGTCTATGAATTTGCCTATTTCCAACATTTCATATAAACGGAATCATACAGCATGTGACCTTTATGTCTGCCTTCTTCACTTAGCTTAATGTTTTCATGGTTTATCCATGTTACAGCAGCTTATCCCTTTTTGTGCCTGAACACTAATTTATTATATGGAGATGCCATATTTGCCTATTCATTTATCAATTGATAGACATTGGCTATTTCCACTTTAGAGCTGTTACGAACAATGCTGCCGTGGACATTCATGTGCAAGTTTTTGTGTGGACGTATTTTGAGTACTCTTAGTGCATACCTAGGAGTAGAATTGCGGGTTCATATGGAGCTTTACATTTCACTTTTGAGAAACTGCCACACTGTTTTTCAAAATAGCTGTGCCATTTTATATTCCCACCAGCAGTGGGGCCCTGGGGTCCAATTTCTCCATCTCCTAGGCAGTACCTATTGTCTCTTTTTTATTTATGCCATCCTATAGTATGGTAACTCACTGTGGTTGAGGTTTGCATTTCCCTGATGACTAAAGATGTTGAGCATTTTTTCATGTGCCTATTAGCCATTTATATATGTCTTTTGAAAAAATGCTTATTCAAATCTTTTGCCTATTTTTAAATTGGATTATTTGTCTTTTTATTGTTCAGTTATAAGAGTTTGGATGTACGATTCTTGTCAGTTATATGACATACAGATATTTTCTTTCATTCTGTAAGTTGTATTTTCATTTTTTTAATATATTTTATTTATTATGCTATTACAGTTGTCCCATTTTCCCCCTTTATTCCTCTCCACTCTTCACACCCCCTTTCCACCCACATTCCCCACCTTAGTTCATGTCCATGGGTAATACATATAAGTTCTTTGGCTTCTACATTTCCTATACTATTCTTAACCTCCCCTGTCTGTTTTCTACCTACTATTTATGCTACTTGGTCCCTGTACCTTTCCCCCCATTCCCTACCTCCCCTTCCCCACTGATAACCCTCCATGTGATCTCTATTTCTGTGATTCTGTTCCTGTTCTAGCTGTTTGCTTAGTTTGTTTGTTTGTTTTTTAGGTTCGGTTGTTGATAGTTTGAGTTTGTTGTCATTTTACTGTTCATATTTTTGATCATCTTCTTTTTCTTCGATAAGTCCCTTTAACATTTCATATAACAAGGTCTGGGTCATGATAAACTCCTTTAACTTGACCTTATCCGGGAAGCACTTTATCTGCCCTTTCATTCTAAATGATAGCTTTGCTGGATAGAGTAATCTTGGATGTAGGTCCTTCCTTGCCTTTCATGACTTTGAAAACTTCTTTCTAGCCCCTTCTTGCCTACAAGGTTTCTTTTAAGAAATCAGCTGATAGTCTTATGAGAACTCCTTTGTAAGTAACTCTCTCCTTTTACTGCTTTTTAGATTCTCTCCTTATCTTTAATCTTGGGTAATGTAATTATGATGTGCCTTGGTGTGTGCTTCTTTGGGTCCAACTTCTTTGGGATTCTCTGAGCTTCCTGGACTTCCTGAGTCTGTTTCCTTTGCCAGGTTAGGGAAGTTCTCCTTCATTATTTGTTCAAATAAGTTTTCAATTTCTTGCTCTTCCTCTTCTCCTTCTAGCACCCCTATGATTCGGTTGTTGGAACATTTAAGGTTGTCCTGGAGATTCCGAAGCCTCTCCTCATTTTTTTGAATTCTTGTGTCTTCACTGTGTTTTGGTTGAATGTTTCTTTCTTCCTTCTGCTCCAAACCATTATTTTGAGTCCTGGTTTCCTTCCCGTCACTTTTGACTCCCTGTACGTTTTCCTTTATTTCACTTTTCATAGCCTTCACTTTTTCTTCTATTTTGCACCCATACTCAACCAATTCTGTGAGCATCCTAATTACCAGTGTTTTGAACTGTGCATCTGATAGGTTGGCTATCTCTTTGTCACTGAGTTGTATTTTTTTCTGGAGCTTTGATCTGTTCTTTCATTTGGGCCATTGTTTTTTTTGTGTGGGTGCACCTGTTATGTAGTAAAGGACAGAGCTTTAGGTAGTCCCCCGGGGCTGAGCAACCCACATCACTGCATTGTGGCATTGTATGTGGGGGGAGGAGTCCAGGAGGGAACAATGCCTCTTGCTCAGCTTTCTTCCAGCTTTCAGTCACTTCTGCCGCTACCCACAAGCAAAGTGGGCCTTTCTTGTGCTGATTCCCAGGTGTGTGGGCTTGTGTACATTCTAGGACCCTGTGGGTCTCTCCAGTGAACTCTGTTGTGAGGTCAGGAGTTTCTCACCCCCCCTACCCCCACAGGTTATCTCAGTCAGAGATTTTGAGGGTTTATTCCCCTGCACTGGAACCCTGGGTTGTGTGGTTTGTCTCACTGCCCAGTTGTTCCTCCTGGTTTTTCTGCATGTAAATGTGGGACCACTCACTCCACCAGCCACTGCCTTGCCCTGTCCTACAGCCGCCATCTTGCACACCCTGGTTTTCCAGCTGCCACCTTGTCCCGAGTCCTCTCCACCCCAGCTGCCCATCTCCACCCCTCCTACCAGTCTGGATAAATGTTTCTTCTTTAACTCCTTAGTTGTCAGACTTTCATACAGTTCAATTTTCTGGAAGTTCTGGTTGTTTTTTGTTTTTGAATTTGTTGTCCTTATTTTGGTTGTGCGAGGAGGCAAAGTTGCATCTACCAAAAGTAAATCCCCATCTTCGCCAAAAGTTTTCACTGAGCTGTCTTTTCATTTCTTGATGGTATCCTTTGAAGCACAAAAGTTTTTAATTTTGATGAAGTCAGTTTATCTATTTTTTTCTTCTGTTGTTTGTGCTTTTGGTATTATATCTAAGAAATCCTTGCCTAATCCAAGGTCACAAACATTTACTCCTACTTTTTTCTGAGTTTTATAGTCTTAGTTCTTAAATTTAGTCCTATGATCCATTTTGAGTTAATTTTTATATAGGTTAGAAAGTTCGACGACATTTTTTTGCATGTGGATATCCACTTGTGCCAGCACCATTGGTTGAAAGACTGTTCTTTTTTTCTATTGAACTGTCTTGTCACCCATTTTGAAAATCAGTTGACTATACATGTCAGACTTTATTTTTGACCTCTCAACTCTATCAGTCGATCTATATGTCTGTCCTCATGCAGTATCCCACTGTCTTGATTACTACATTTGTAGCAGACTTTGAAATCAGGACGTTTGAGTCTTCCAACCTTATTCGTCCTTACCTTGACGGATTTTGCTATGCTAAGTCCATTCTATTTTCATATGAATTTGAGGATTAGCTTGTCAATTTCTGCAAAAAAGAAAAAAAAGGCAACTGGAATTTGGGGAATATTGCCACCTTAGCTATAGTAAGCTTTCCAATTCATGGGATGTCTTTCTATTTATTTGTGTCTTTACTTTCTTTTAGCAATGTTTGGTAGCTTTCAGTGTTCAAGTCTTGCACTTCTTTATTAATTTTATTCTTAAGTATTTTATTCCTTTGATGCTATGGTGAATGGGATTGTTTTCTTAATTTCATTTTTGACTTGTTCACTGCTAGTGTGTGATAATACAACCGACTCTTCTATTGATTTTGTGTCTTGCAACCTTGCTGAACACCAGTTCCAATCATGCTTTTGTGAGTCCCTCAAGATTTTCTATGTGTAAGATCATGTCATTGCAAATATAGTTGTACTTTCTTTCCAGTCTGACCTTTTATTTCTTTTTCTTACCAATTGCCTCCACAAATAGATTTAATTTGAATGGAAACTTTTCTATCTTTCAAGATATTTAAAACTTAATGCTTTGATTAGTGTGGCCCCAGTAGTCAATTCTAACATGACATGATTAGCTCAGTCAGACCTACAAGGATTCTACTGGTACGACTCATAGGAAATGTACTGATGCAAGAAGAAAATTTTGAGAGTTATCATGGGACTAGAAGTCCATCTGATATTAATATGAGTGCAGGTATAAAATTACCTTGGCTGGCTAGCACTGTAGTCCCTCTATGCAGAGCAGTGACACACGATGGTGGTTTCTGTCACCTACACTGGGTCTCCAAAATAAAGGACCTCCAACTGATGGGATACAGCTATTCTGGTTCTACTTCTGAGCTAAATAAGAGAATTTCCTCTTCTGTAACACCTATCAGACCAGACACTCTCCCAGGTCCTAGAGATACTACACTGACCAAGACAGATAAGGCCCCTCTCCTCAGGGTTCTATATCTGTTGGGAGAAGCAGACAGTAATGCCAAGTACATAAAATGATGGTAAACTATGATAAAGGTGTGAGAAGAAAAAAAACAGGGTGATGTAATAGAGTGGTGTAGGGTTGGGCAGAATGGTGACACTTTAGGTATTATCTATCTGAGTAGATAATATTTGAGTTGAGATGGAAATTTTAAAAAGGAGCCAGCTATGCAAAGAACCTGGCATAGTGCTTTAGACATCAGGAACAGTAGTTAGAAAGCTCCTGACAAGGGCATTTTTGAAGAATAACGTAGCTGGGACATATGGGCTATGGAAAGTAGAAGAGGATGAGGTCAGAGATAAACAGAGCCCAGATCACAAAAGGTCAAGAAGGCCATGGCAAGGAAGGCGGCCTTTATTCCAAGTCTTTGAAAGGTTTTAAACAAGCAATGACATTTACATTCAAAAAGTTTCCCAGCTATGTCAAGAAGGATGCAGCAGGGCAGGAACAGGAGCAGGGAAAGCAGTTGAGGCATCACTGGTAGTTGAGAGTGGAGGAGTGCGCATTTGAGAGGTAGGGCTGGCGGGACATAGGGAAGAGGAAACAGGACAAATCAAGGAGGACATTAGGTTGAACTTCAGCATCCAAGTGAATGGGTAGTCATGTCACTGCCTGGGTTGCAGATCGCTGTGGGTAGACCCGAGCCATCCACTTAGCCATAAAGGTACTGCAGTCAGGAATTATAAGTGGACAGCCCACTGAAAATTTGAGCTCTCGCAAATGTAAACATAACCAATTTTATGACAAAGGAAAATTAAAGACTCTTACCAAAAAAAGAAAAGGTACAGGACCACTGTCTTTCCAATCGCCTGATATGGAATGGAAAGGTAGTAGTTATTCTTTTTTTTTTTAATATTTTATTGATTTAGTTTTAGAGAGAGGGGGAGGGACGGAGAGGAGATAAACATTGATCGAGAGATACGTGGGTTGGTTGCCTCTCTCACACCCCCAACTGGGGATCTGGCCTGCAACCCAGGCATGTGCCCTGACTGGGATCGAACCTGTGACCTTTTGGTTTACAGGCTGGCACTCAGTCCACTGAGCCACACCAGCCAGGGCTTAAGGAATGCTTACTGAAATTGATTTGCTAACTGCTTGGTAAACTTCTTCCTTGCAGTGTTTTATCCATATTTTAATAGAGTTCAGATATTTTTAATTAAGAAGTACAGCCCTCTGGGTAATATTGCAACCATGTAGATAGCTGGTAATTAAAATTTTCCACATGTATAATTGCACTCAAACAATTTTGAATGAATCATTTTAAACCTACAAATGTCATTATGTGCATCTTTAAACAAACCAACAAATAAAAAAGATGTATATAACAGGCTTTGTGGCTCCAGAAAAAAGTTTGAGCTTATTGAAGAATGGTTATTTTTATAAAGAGAGAAAAAATAAGCTACCAATTATAAATTGAGATATTCTCTTTAGGAAAAAATTATACAGCTTTTTATAAGAAAAAAATTGCAAAATGATTCACATATAACTTTTGAGTTTAATTTTCACATTTCCATTTTTAAAAATCAAAACTGAATTATGGGAGAACACTTTTAAAGATATTTTAGGCCATGAGATAATGTGAGGAAATTTTTTCCTTTAATTGTCAAGCCATTTAGTTTGGATAATGAAAAAGGGTGAGTTTCATTGCCTCCCTGACGCACTTGAGCTCAGTATCGAAGCGGGGCATGTTTGTCATCATATTTTTTTCAAAGTATTGAAAGTTTACTACTCTGTGCAATTGGTGCTGTACAAAGTTGAAGAAAAGTGAATATGTCAATTTTTTTAGAATTTTAAAAGCATTGTTCCATTATATAAAGTTCACCATTTTCTATGGTATATAATGCTTTTTGTTCAAAGGGAAGCCATCTGTCTTTCTTTGAATTTGCCACTCAGGTATGCCTTTGCAGCTGTCTTTTCAACAATACTCCATTGTTTAAAGAATTCCTAAATGCCTTTTTGACCCCTGACTTGCTCTAGCTACAACAATACTGCATTGTTGCAAAACACCTGCTTTGGGGTCAGGTTGCCCTGTGTATTGTACATGTGCTTATTGCTCTGGCCCAATGGCACAGGTTCACTTCGGGGTGACTGCCTCTCCTTACACCCCAGATCCCTACTGGTCTCATCTGCCCTGGGCCATCTGGTATGCAGCCTTCCCCTTTGCCACCCTCAGGGCCTTTCCCAAACAGGGCTGTATGTCAAGTACGTCTACATTTTCGTTCTTCAAAACCAAGAAGTCAAGAACAGTGGACTCCCAAGTTCAGAGCACCAGCTGAAATCAGACAGACCTAGATTTGAGTCCTGGTTTGCCCTTACTTAAGTGACCTTGGTTACATTTCTCAACCTTTTTGAGTCTCAATAATTAGAAATGTAACTCAGTATACCTAGCATGCTGAAGCAAATGAAACCTTTTTGAATTTGATAAAATTCCAGAAACTAGTTCTAGGTACTGTTCAGTGTAAGTGCTGGCTACGTGTGCCCCTTCCCCTCTGTTTATAGTTGAACGAAGTGCCAACATCAGAGTGAATTGACGGGTCACTTCTGGCAGGTAACACGTGGTCTTTTCTCAGGGATATATTGAAGAGGCAGAAATATTTAGAAGCAGGACATGATGTCTCTCCAGCCATTCCCCAGAGACCACCCTCTCTGTGCCTCCCATGTTCCCAGAGCTCAGCTGTAGATGGGAGCTTCAGGGTTGATAGAGTGAATTGAACCTGGAAGCATATGACTAGAAGCATTTCATAACCCATAATATTAACCATAGTAAGAAAGTCTTGTTTATTGAATCGGATACTCCTACCAATTCACAACCTTTAGAAAAGAGTGATATTTGATGTTTTCTCAAAACTTCACTCTTTCCTTTTTTCTGAAAAAAACAAGGCCAGTTTTATCTGTCAGTGTACTGCTGAGTGTATTACTGAAGCTATAGAATTTTGTAATGAAATAACATTCGTACTGAGAGATTTCTCAGGTGGAACTTCCTCCTAGACCTCTGTCTTCTTTTTGAACATTTTCAGTCCAAACTCCTGCTCACGCTGCCAAACGGTTTGTTCCTTTCACTTTGTTCGTACTAGTGTCTAATTGAGTTGTTGGCCAAGGCAGAATGATCTAGAGAAGAGCTATGTTAAAATAATTTAAAGTGGCATTATGGGCCAAAATTTGGGCGATATGTAACTGTAAAAGTCATCAGAATATTTTGATATCTGCATTTCTAAGCAGCTAGGTATGCCAAAAATATGCCAGTTATTCTATTGAGGAACAATTTCAAGTTCTCAGAAGTTCAGAAATTGTAGATAGAAAGACTTGACAAAAATTAAGAGACTATCAGAAGGATGAATCAGTGAAAATGCATTGGTTGTTTAGCCAACACACTCTTAACATCTCACTGCCGGTTCTCCCATATGCTAACACAGCCTCCTGGTCAAGCGGTTACTGAGGAAATGGAACATTTGTGAGAGACATTTCAGCGGTGGCATCGGAGCTGCTTAAGCCTAGGGCTCGTGAATGCCATTGACATAAAACATGACCTAGATTTGGACCAGTTGGTTCTTTCTAGCAGCCTGACTCCTGATTTACGCTGTGTACATTGCATCCCTTAAGTTTAGCAAAGTTTTTCAAGTTATACTGTGACTTGGTCTTTAAGTTTTGATTTATATCTTTGCAGAGTGAGACACATGCTGAAAGCTACCATATGTTTTGAAGGAGTTGTGTCCTCAAGTATGTGTCCCTTACAGCTCACTTTGTGGCCTCTGTCTTTTCTTCATTCTTATTGTCAGTGGGTCTGCACCCCAATGAATCAGGACCAACTCTTGTGTCGGGTACGTAGCTCAGGAATTTGAAACAAGTCTTCAAGGAGAGCTAGTTGTTGAAAAGATGCCCTGGGACACTAATTTACCATCAGCTATTATTAAAATGTCAGCATAGAAATTAAACACTGTCTGCAAATAGAAATGGAGGGGAGATTAATCTTCAAATCAAATGCCAATTAGAGTTTAAAATTAGCTTTCGAAAATGGACTTCTACTTTCCTTGCTGTCATTTTGGGGCTCAAAAAACTTTCAAAACTTTCTAATTACAGCTTCAAAACTCTTAATAATAAATACCAGTGATACCAACTCCCCTACTACATTCACAAAACGCTTTTTTCCCCATTAAGACAGCCCACAGTAAGTGCCAATGATTAATCACTTCCCAGGAACTACTGGGGTTTTTTGAGTCTTAGACTTTCATGCTCTCATTGGTGATAGAGAAGTATGCATATCATAAACATATACTTTGATGAAGTTTCACAAACTGAACAAGCCTGTGTGACCATCACCCAGATTAAGAAAGAGAACAATACCAGCACCCCAGAAGCCTGATTGTACTCCCTTCCTGTCATTGTCCCCTCACCCCCACCCCCAAGACTAGTTTTACCAATGCATACTCTCTTATCTCTGATTTCTCTCACTGAGCATTTTGTTTGTGAGATTCAATATATCACTCATTTCATTGCTTATAGTGTTTTACTGTGTGACTGTTATACTGTTTATTTATCCATTCTACTGGTCATGGGCATTTGCATGGTTTCCATCGGGAACTCTTAAGTATGTCTTTCTGTAGAATCTTAGATTTTTCATAAAACTTGGGCAAGGGAAGTGGAAGCCATTTGGTCTTATAAGGTTTCAATTAAATTTTAGGTGTTTTTACCCTTAACTTTCGAGACCCAGCTGAGAGACCATCTTATTTATGAAGCCTTGGCTGATCCTATAAGTGGCCTCTCTGGTGTGCCAAATGCACCAGACTCTTTGGCACATTTCCCTTTTTTCACATTGCCTTTTGTATTATATTCTCTTGTAAAACAGCCACCATCCCCTTTGAGTGTTGCTGTAACTTAAAGAAATACAAAGAGTCAGGGATTGCTTGGTAGACCATTTATTAAGAGTTTTTACAACACGATGTTCCCAGGTGGTAGGCATTGTCATAGTGCGAACCTGATTTAGAAGGAGAGTCTCTGAGAGTGTACAGGCTCTAGAATGAGAATAACGCCCCACTTTCCTCCCAGTTCTATTACACTCCCATCCGTAAAGAATAAAATGAGTTTCTTCATCTGATCTTGCTAACGGCCATGTCTCATTTTGGCCCTATCCCACCGTTGTAAACTTAGCCCTGTGTCAGCCACAGCTCCTGTCTGAGGCTCGCAAAAGTCTGTAAGCTGATACTTGATTAATTAAGCAAGTCTGTCTTAAAATCTTGAGAAGAGAGATTAGGTAAAGGGCATCTAGTCTAAAGGTTGTTTTTGTTTGTTGTGTTTTATGATTTTGCTGGAGTTGTTAGTTTTCCTTTTAATCATGATCAGGGTTCTGCTTGATTATTAATACTGTACCTCAGTTATTCTACCTTACTTAATGCTCATTTCTTGGTAGCCTAACTTGCCCTACTAGACTGTAAGGCCTATGGGAGCAGGGGCCACATCTTGTGTTTGTACCTTCACTGTCTCAGGCTCCTAATGGCTGAAGAAAGATCAACAAAACCAAAGGCTTGAGTGGCTTCCTAGCGGAAGAGCTTGCATGGAGGTTGAGCACAGGTGAATTTCATGGCCCTGAGCCTGTTGCCTTGTTCCTAAAACATCTGATCGATAAAGTCTCCCCTCTTCCCTACAAGGATATTTTGAGATGAAATTAAGTTATACATAGCATTTTGAGCCTTTCAGAGATAGAATTACATAAAGCACTTTGCCTCTCAGCAGTTGCATAATTTAGTTAGATGACATCTTGTGCCAGAGTCCACTTTAAGGTGAAGACTTTATTGCAAACCTTTTTTAAAAAAATAATGAATAATTTAGCCTTTCTAGTGATTTAGGTATGGTTTCAGAGATTGCAAATCATGAGTGTATCAAGGGACTAAGTTAATTACCTGTCTCTGCCACCAGTTGCTCTATTCATGACCCTGGAGAAAGTCACTTCTTTCACTCAGCTCATTTTTGGCTACCCCTTCCAGGCTGTTGTCAGACTCTGTTACTACTGTTGTATGAAATAAAATCATGGAAATACAGAGTTCTAAGCAAATTTAGCACCAACAGTTTCTGGCACATAAGAGGGTCTCAGTAAGTATTTGTGGAATAAACTAATGAGTGAATCACTCAATCCATTTCCACCACAGCAGATTACGGCAGTGTTCCAGCCAACAATTATTTGCCCAGCCACTGCTTCAACCCGGTCAGTGGTGGAGAGAATTCACTCCCTCTGAAGGCCACTCACTCCATTTGTCAATAAATTTAATTACTATCAAATGCCACTGTAAACTTCTATGAGTCTTTTTCTAATTTTACTGGGCAGTTACGATATTTTGCTGGGTATAATGTGCACCCACGTTTTTGTGTGCATTTAACACAGGATTATTATTCCCTTGGTAGGTAATCATTATACCCGTGTATAATGTGCTTGCTTATTTTTCCCTCAAAATTTGGGCAAAATAGTGTGCATTATACACAGCAAAATACAATGGTCACTGCTGTGCTGAATTCCTCAAGCATCTTAGACATATCTCTGTTGTAGTGTTGCTAACAGCACATTTTAGAATAATTGTTATGCCTCGCTTTGTAGACTGTGAGCTCCTTGTGGACAAATACGTGTCCTATTTTTTTGTGCTCCCAGCTCCTAATATAGTACAGAATGGATGAAAAACTGGACAGAGGGGGACAGAGAAAATGAGAGGAAAGAGTAACATTGCAATGACAGGGAGCATATGTATTGATTGCCAACTCAGTGGACTCCTACTACAGTTATGCTCACCCCTAGAAGATGTGTCTAAAACAACCCACTGGGCTTCAAAGCAAAACTTTTAAACTATTTCCTTTTTTTAAGTCTAACCATTTTCATTTTTGTGTTTTTATTTTATACATAGTATTTTAATATAGTTTTACATATGTTTAGCTTAGAAATAACCATATATTGGGAAGTACATACTAAACACTTTCTGATAAAAGAACAAATCATGAGTTTGAAGACCCTTAGTTTGTCGGGACTATGCTAAGCATTTGATATACATCATTTCATTTAGTCCACCAAAAACTCCACGAGGTGTATACTATGGTTTCATTTTACAAGTGAAGAAATGAGGCACAGAGTGGTTAGGTAATTTGCCCAGGCACACACAGCTGGTGAGTGGAGGCACTAGGGCCCAGACTCAACCTCTCTGGCTGAACCATTGCCCCCTTCTCCCTTGTTTTTCCATCCTAGCACCTGGGATGTACCACAGGCACAGTACAGTCCTGTGGATTAAATAAATAAATTGAACGGATGGATTAATCATACTATATATCAAGGCTTTCTTAAAAATAAATTATAAAAATGAAAATGAATTTTTTGTTTTCATTAGAAAAGCATATATTGTAATGACAAGCCAAAGGATGTACCTGTTTGGCACAGGACATTTAGTTCCATTTCTTGACAGAGGAACAGCAAGTCACTTGATCACTGTCAAGCCCAAAGTCAAGCGACTGGTCTCATTTTCACACCTGATTATTACTTTTTTATTGAGATATAATTTACATGCCATAAATTCACCCTTTTAAAGTGTACAATTGAGGAATTCTTAGTGTATTCCCAAAACTCTGTAACCATCACCACAACCTAATTTCAGAACATAGACATCACCCCAAAAAGAAACCCTACACCCATTAACAGTCACCCTCCATTCCCTCTCCACCCCCCCCCGCACCCCCAAGAGTCAAATCTGCTTTATGTCTCTGGATTTCCATATTCTGGATATTTCATATAAATGGAATCATATAATCTGTGACTTTTTTCCTCTGGCTTCTTTCACTTAGTATGGTGTTTTCAAGGTTCATCCATGTTGCGACAGGTACCAGTACTTCATTACTTTTATAGCTAAATTATATTCCATTGTGTGGATAAACAAAAACTAATTCATCCGCTGATGGACACGTGGTTGTTTCCACTTCTTGGCTATTATGAATAATGCTGCTGTGAACATTCGCTTACAAGTTTTTATATGAACACGATTTCAGTTCTCTTGGCCATACACCTAAGAGTGAGTTGCTGGGCCACATGGCCCGTGTTTAACATTCTGAGGAACTGCCAAACTGTTCTCCATAGGGGCTGTACCACTTCACATTCCCACCAGCAGTGTGTGGGGATTCTAATTTCTCTGTGTCCTTGCCGACACTTGTTACCTTTTGTGTTATAACGATCCTAGTAGATGTGAACGGTATCTCATCGTGGTTCTGATTTGTATTTCAGTAATGACAGTGATATTGAGCATCTTGTGTTTGTTGCTCTCCCAACTATTTCTTTTGAATTTCAATTATTTTTATTTCCCTTTTTTTCTTTTTCATGTTTTTCTTTGGAATATAAATTTTGTTCATCTTCTTGTGATATCTGTTTTGTCCCAAGAACTTTCAAAGCAAATTTAATACTCCTGAACTCTCCTATTAGAGACTGCATGGCCTCTCAGGGTGCTGAGTTGCTTGGAGCCATGAACTATAAGCATTTAAGTGAGTTGGCAACTTTCCAGAAAATCTCAACATCACATTATCAGATCATATGCTTTCACAACCTCCAAATTATGATGATGATGATAATGCTCTATTAAAAAGCTTTTAATGTCATAGAAATGCCAAGATTTTTTCAAAATTATGTTTTTTTAACTTTCTACATTCCTGTGAGGCAGAAAAGAAGAGAAGGCAGGCTCTGCCTCAAAGGGTCCACTGAGAAAGTAAGTGTAGAGATTATAATGTCTAAAAACTTCTGGTGTTGCATGGCAAAATACAACTTTTTAAGTGCCACCAATTTCATAAGTGTACAAAAAAATTGCAAGATTGCCTTTAAGTTATATGCCAGTCCTGCATTAAGTCATAAAGCTCATTTACAATGCTAACATTTGAGCAATGTTGAAATTAACACTTGTTACCAAATTTGGTTTAGTCCAGAGAGAAAGGAAAAGTTTTGAGAATTCCATATGCCAATTTCTTCCCCGTACAATGAAATAGTATTTATATCAGCCTCTAAAGATTCGTAGTACTATTCCTGCAGGGGAGATGTGCCTGAGAGATTACATATATACAATGAAGTCCAAATCAGTAAAAGTGTTTATTGTAGCTGCAAGGTCCTTCTAGCTTTCCGACCTTACATGTTCCCATCTTGAGTTCACATTTTATTTGATGGCTTTTCACAGCATTAGTCATTCTCGGCCTTACTGTCAGGTGAATGGGTTTGGTCATAATGTTGACAAGGATAAAATTCATCAATTTTCTTGTAAAGTGGACATTTTTATGGGATGAGTTTTCTTTTTAAAACAAACTGCTTTGAATTTTTGTTTATTTGTCATCCTCAAATGCTGGTTGAGCATCAGACATGGGAAGTGCAGTGGGAGTAAGTCATGGCGCTTTTTTTGTGGAGCTGATAGACCACCTGTGAACACAAAGCCAGTTACTAACTGCAGTTGTGATAGATACTAAAAATGAACACTTTAAGCATCTATGCAAGCCTATAATGTGGAGGAACTGACCCAGTTTGTGGTTGTCAGAAAAGGCTTCCACAAGGTAGTAACATAGTTTGGGACCTACAAAACACCTAGGAGTTAGCCAGCAGATGGGGCATCGGAGACAAGCATCAGCACAGGCACTCAGACAGACATGAGTCTGATGCTTCATTCAGAGAACCATAGCGAAGCGTGGTATGGCTGACAGGTCAGGAACAAAAGGACAGGCGGGTGGGGTAGGCATCATATAAAGGCACACTAAAGGTGTGACTGTGGCCTCTGTCACTGGGGAACCATTGAAGGGATAGGGCTGTGGAGTAGCATTCATTGGTAGCTATAAAATTAAGAAAGGCCAAGTGACCCTTTGCTCTGTCACTTTTTTCCTCTCTCGGTTAGGAGTATGACTGGAGAAACTATCAGCCCAGCCAGATGAGCGAATCTGAGTTGCAAATGCTGGCAAGCCTGCGGCGTCAACAGAACGAAGACCTGGAGGACACTGGGGCTTCCCATGGCCTGAGTGCATCCCAGGTTGACAACTGTAACGTCAGCATAAGTACCAGCAGTGACGACACAACCACCTGGAACTCCTGCCTGCCACCTGTGAGTCCAAGGCTTTTCGCCTTTGTTGATTGCCTTAACAAGGAGCAAGCAGCTTCTTTCTAATGAAGCCCAGCCTTGCCTGGGAAACTCAGGGCCACAATGAGCAGATTCCCTATTGGAAATATTCAGAGTCCTTCTGAAGTAGTCTTTTAGGTGTGGAGGCATTGATCTTTCTTAAATTGGCTTATTTAACTTCAGATACTGTATGTTAATTGTGTACTGACATATAAAACCATACATTGAAAGAATAAAAAAGCCCTGGCTGGTGTGGCTCAGTGGATTGAGCTCCGGCCTGGGAACCAAAGGGTGGCCAGTTCGATTCCCAATCTAGGGCACATATCTGGGTTGTGGGTCAGATCCCCAGTAGGGGGTGTGCAAGGACAACCACACATTGATGTTTCTCTCCTTCTCTTTCTCCCTCCCTTACCCTCTCTAGAAAATAAATAAATAACATTATTTTTAAAAAGAATAATTTTACTATAGATTCTAGGTATCCCATTACATCCCCAGCTCCTAGTACAGGCCTTGGGGTCGATATTTGTTAAGCGAACAAAGAGAAAGAGACTGTTGATATACTAAGTATTGTTTGGATACAAGGTAGAAAAGAACCCTCTGTAGAAATCACCAGGTATCTACTGACTCTTCCCTGTGCCTAAGGGCCATGATAGGCACTGCAGATGCTTCCAGGGCTTATATTTGCCCATAGGCTTGTACAGGGAGAGCACTTTTAAACATGGCTGCCATCCTCAATATGCACCTGCAGAGGAGTTCAAGCAGGTCAAATTTCAGGTGAAGAAATTAAATCCTGAGCCCAATTTTCCACACCCAGTCAGTGTTGGATCCCAGAACAGAGCCCAGCATTTTGACCTAGTCCGTTCTCCACAATGCTGTCCTCAAGGAT
>VMDR010012137.1:0-27110 GCA_007922815.1 Macrotus californicus | reverse complement strand
AAAGAGCTAAACTTGCCAAAGGAAGATTAAATTGGATAGTGCTATTCAATTGTTGAAAGTATAAAATGAGAATGTTAAATAATTACAAGTGAACACTGAGCAAAAAAGGGCAGACTCTGGAAGGCACAGTAAAATCTATGTAAAAAAAGGGGGGTGGATTTTAACCTCTAAATTTTTTCTCCAGAAGTGAAGTTATCAGAGTTTTTCTTAGGGATTCATCAATACCTTACAGGTAGAAAATTTTCAGTTTATATAATCTGCATCCCAATGTTAGGCAAGACTTTATTTTATTTTTAAAGTCCTCTAGAAAATACATGTTGTCCCTTTCATTTAACTGTTCCAAGTCTTTCTATATTACGGCTGTCTTACTCTTCTTCGCATTCCCCAAATGTGAGGTTATTCAGCACCTGGCACGACAAAATGGTGAGTAAATATTCACCGAGGTGAAGTCAGGTGACACCAAGAACCCTAATGGGAGAGCAAAAAAATGCTGTCGACATGGCTGCCCACACGCCCTACCCAACTGTGGCGACCTGCGTGACATTTGTTCAGCAAAAGTAGAACAAGGAAGAAAAGCATGGCTTCTGCGTCTGTCCTTTGGTTGTCTTTATTTTCCCACACAATTATTTTCTGTTCTCTACAAAACACCATATATCACTTTGAAAGTACTGTCCATTCCCTTCTGTAATGCGGCGTGGAAAGCCCCACCTCATCTCCGGTGATCACAACCAACATAGAGATTGTGTTTTGTGATAATTGGAGGGAAAGTAGTCATTATGAAATAATACTTACTCTTAATTAGGGACTCTTGCTGGATAGTCCAAAGGATCTTTCCAGAAATGGCAGAGGCAAATGTGTCAAGTGCCCTCTTAGTTTATGAATTCTTGTTTATGGATCAATTAATACTTTAAAAAAATCTACTAGTAATGCATTTACTTTTATATAAGAATCATCATACCTTATAAAAGGTCGTGTCACTGCTAGGATTGTTCTGATGAACCACGATGGATGAACAATGATGAATGATTTCAAGTTCTTTCGCAACCTGTTTTGAAAAAAATATAACTCATAACCTATTTTTAGAAGAAATTAAAACTGAAAGCATATGCCCAACTAAGAATACATAGAAAGAGTTCTAGGCAAGTTATTATTATTAGCAGGGAAAGTATAGAATAGTCACAATTAATAAAAACAATGCTTTACAATATATAATTTGAAACTCTTATGATTCAAACCTCATCTTCTCAGAAAAAAGGTAAAATAGAATGGTTGTATTCTTGGAGTAGATAAATCTGTAACCATCGTGGCATATTTTTGTTTAGCAATGCTTTTCATTTTTGTCGGCATTATCTTTGCTATTTTGAAAAAGAATTCACCCTTACTAGCAACTCACACAATTCTTCTATCTCTGAGCCTTCACGTCTTCTTACACAGAGCGACAATAAAAACGGCACATCCTGTGCTGGTTTGGCCTTCGGGCCACGATTTTAATGTTCATGGCTCTCGGGCACATCTTTAGCATTAGTAATGCTGCTTTGTGCGTGTGTAGACTACTAACTGAATTTTAGTTACTGCGACAGGTTGCTCATGTATTGTTATGTAAGGAGACCTCACATACTTGTACCTTTATGGCACTTTCCCTGTGCATGGCAATAATGTGTTTTGTCCTATTAAAAGCAGTATGAGTGAAGGTAAAGTATCTGGAAGAAGGGGCACCCGAAGGCACCATGTGGGCTAGTGGTCAATGCGAATTAACCGTGGATGCTGAAATATGAGCACAACATTTTCAAAAGTCACAGTAGTCCCAGTGCATCAAGACCATGTGACACCCAAAGAGTCATGGACACTGGCTTCCAGGTTCGCATTGCACCTCCATGTGGCAACAGCACATGCGTCGTTTACAGCAGGCTTGGTCAGCAGGTCTGAGAGCACAGCATTTAACAGAATCTGGGAGGGTTTGCTTCATTCGGATTTGGGGCACCAATGACACTTTAATCTGTTATCATTTATTATCTCAATGCTGCATAATTCAATGTTCCTGAAATGTAATTGCACTCTTGGTAGATTAAGAGAGAGGTTGAAATGGGAATTATTGAGAAAGTAAAAATAGGGATTAAATAAAGGAGCCCGCCTACCGTCTGTCAATCATCTGGTAGCATTTCTTCATCCAGCCCAGCCCTGGCATCTTCCGTCTTGGGGTAGCGCCATTCAAGTACACAATCATATAATCTTCAGCTACCATCAGCTCTAAAGTACTTATTACATATCTGATCACAGGAAAGGAGAGGTGTGTTTTCAGCTCCCACATGAAACACTTCATCTTATCTCCACTATAATTATATAGCATTTAAATGACAGGGTGCATGATATTTAAGAATGCTTGTGCATATTACCTCTTCACCTTGAGAAGAATCAGTTACCTGAGATCATTTCTCTGAGAGTGAGTATTGTTCATTTAAATGTACAATTATTATTATTTTTTTAAAATGCAGGCACACTAAAAAAATGTGAGGGTAAGAAACCTGACTTTCAAAAATGTCCACAATGTTATTATAGACGAAGGGCAACTCAGATTAAATAAGGGCAGATATAAACAAAGTCAGGTTATCATCAGTTGACTAAGAACATGTTATCAGGGAACAAATATAACACTTCACCCAGAGGAAATGTTACAGGATTTTCAAATGCAGACCAAACTGTGTTTGTCTTGTTCTCCATCCATTCTACTGCACGAGTGACTTCACAGGTTTTAGTCTCTTGAGCAATGTTCCTGGACAGAGATTTCATTGACTTTTTACCAAAGGCTTCGCATATTCTACATCACTCACTTCCCTTTACTACAGATGCTTATCTGCCATACAAGCCCACAGACATTAACTCAAAGCACGTTGTCAGAAGTACCACTCACAGGAAAAGATTTTCCATGACATAGTGGTAGTCCGCCCGGCTGCTGTCTGGCAGGAAACAGGCAGCAAACACAATGATGGCATTTAGGCCGTCCCCATAGTATCCTGGGGGACAAACAGAAAGACATTTGTAACCAACTGAAAGCTTTAACCAGATAATATTTAACTGAAAGGACAAAGCTGGAGGCCTTGACAAGTGTATGGATGTAGATATAATAGAACTATTTTTAAGTATTATATAGACTATACTTTTATAAGTATATACACCTATAATTATCTTTCAGTGGAAAACATATTATATAGAGTCTTAATATATAGTGTGAATATCATTGCATCTATAGGGTTTCCATATGTTATGAACAATTAAATGAGTTCATGTATATGTTCATATGTGTTCACATAGTCGTGAACGGGTGTATAAATATTCAACTTATCAAAGGGTGGAGGCAACACTTTCTGATTTGTGGGTTTCTAATTTGTATGTTTAAAAAAGGTAATTTGCATAATACTTTTTCTCATTAATGGCTAAGAAAGGTTCTGAGCAGTCATTTTTAGCTCTTTTCACTGTTAGTATGAAGGGAAAATTTAGTCACTGAACTGCAAGATAATCTCAGGCACACACTTCAGGGACCAGACGAGTAAAATGCCTTGGTTTTGATTAAGAGGACAGGTGCCCTTGCCTGTAGTGTCCCACAATCTCTGGATTCAACAGACAGTGCAGGAGGCTGGGAAAGTTCTGGCCAGGCAGAGAATAATTGAACACAGAATTCAGAGCCTCGTCTCTTAAAGGGGCACACTCAAGAAGGGGTGGTCTGGGCGAAGCCTGACTCTCGGAGTTTTATGAAAATAAATGCTTTTGGGAAAACTGGAGAATTACTTCCTGGTAACATGGGTGGGGCAGGGGGTGGAAATGCTGTTTTCAGACGAGGTGAAAAAATAGGCAGTGGGAGATGCAGACAAGTTCGGTCACTGAAACTCCAAGGGTCAGGGAAAATGTAGCGGTATCTCAGGACACTTTGCCCACTTCTGAAAACTCTGTTCCATCCAAGCTCTGTCTTCCTTAGAGCTCATCTTTGAAATTCATGGCAATGATCGGATCCCCACGGGTTTGGGTGTGGAATCTCGTGTGTCTTCCCGGCTTAAAATTGGAGGCAATGTGCTGTATTTTCGTATTTCTCATATCTCCTTCTAAACACTTGCAATTTTTGTTGCCCAATATAAGTTTTGGAATTCAGAACCCTTACAGGGAGATTCCCTCAGAGCGTTGAGTAGGAGGACAGGACACAAGCCTGACCTGCCCTCTCAGAACTCAAGTGTGCTCCAGCCTTTCTGCACTCCAATCCAGCCTTTCTGCACACTAAGTACCCCTCTGCTTGCACGGCAGTAAAGTACTGGCTGCGTATGGATTTGGATGGGCTTAACTCTTGAAAAGCAGCTTAATAAGATGTTCTCTACAAAGAGAGAGTACGATTCTACCACAAAAGAGGTGGGGGAAGAAAGTTGTACCACCTAAAAATATATCAAATTATGGGTTCCTGTGCATTACTAATTTGCGGTTGTTCTTTGCAACATTTACAGAAGAGCTACCTATGTAAGTGTACATCTCATGGAACACGTGTTTGTAATACAGGATTGCAGCAGCTTCCCTCTGGACTTTTTGTCTTAGTTCCAGCTTTTCCAGTATGTTGATATTTACCAACTTCCTTTTTAGAATGTGATATGAAGAAAAATGGTAGAAAGAGATACATTTTAACACAAAAGGTGTTTGTTCCTCCAAACGACTTTCTTTAAGAAGCTTTAGACCTAAATGGAAATCCACAAAGGATAAGGTGACTTAGCTACACGGATCCCATACCACGAAGCTGTGCCGTGCAGACTCAGCACAATGGAAAACGTGGCTTCCTCAAAAAAGACAACAGACAACATGAATCCAACTTAAAAACACGTACAAAAGCATCCTTTCAAACACATCTTTCTCAATGCAGCTGTCTCACTATCCGAATAACCTCAAGATTATGACTGATCAGCTACTTGGACTTCTCTTTCTGTATCTGAAGAATTTCTAAGAAATTTTTAAAAAATGAAAGCCTGAGGTTTATCAACAGTGTTTCAGACCTTGTCTTCCATGGCAGTTCAGCTCTGTGTCACTGTGTCACTGCTGCCTGTCCTTGGAGTGCCGTGTCACGCTCGCTCGAGTTCATCCCACCAATCCTTAGGACCCACTTACCACCTTCAGACCACTGCCTGAGTCAGGAATGCCTCTTTACATAAAAATTTCTGAAGTTTACAAATGAAGATGGCTTTTTGCACTTGGGGGCAGAGGAACAGTTGGAAGGGAAGAAGAGAGGAGGAAAACAGGAGGAGAGGAGGGATGTGAGAACAGAAATGGAAGGAACAGACTTTCTCATGAGAGTTTTCCATCTAAATCAAGAGCTGGTGCCATCATTGTGAGGCTTGGAGACACTTAGACAGCAGCTGCTGGCAGTGTAATAACCAGAATGAGAGGGACCACTGCTTCCTGTCCCTCACAGATATCCTCAAGGGGGGTGGACTAGCCTAATTTCTATTCTAAAGGTGCAGCTTACACAAATGAACTTGCCTGTCAGCAACTTCATGATATGTTTGAAGTTTGGGTTTTAGAAACATGTATTTTATTAGACTCGTTTCTCAATAACCGTGAGGGGCATTCAGGGCGTGTGTGCTCAGGTGCGTGAGCAATCCCACTGTGGTGCCTCCTAAGACCCTCTGCAGCAGTGATGGAGACCTTACCTGAGGCAGGACAGAGAGGCATGAAAGGGACGTAACACAAGTTTGCTGGCCCACAAATGGAATGGAGAGAGAAGGAAAGATGTCACGGTTGCCACCAAAACATACACACACACACACACCAGCCAGCAATTCTTCTGCTCATTCTTTCCAGGATCATTTGTTCGGCAACTGCAGAGAAGGTTACCTGAATCTCCTAAAATGGAATGAGAAGTAAAAACAAAAACAAAAACAAAAAACAAGAAAGGAAACTCCTTGTTACAATGCTTTGGCATGACTGTCCTTGGTCATTTAAACGTGTTCTCTGTTTCAAGTTCAAAAAAAGCCAGTTCTGGTCTCATTGTTGGGTAATCCAAACCATCCAGACCTCCCTTATGCTTTTTCATATAAGCAGATGGCAGCAATGTTGCTCATGGGCTCACAGGAGGACACCCTCATTTCACTGATGAAGTAACTGAGGCCCAGAGAAGTTAAGTGATGTACCAAGGTCATGGACTAATTAGTGGCAAAGATGGGTCTTGAGCCCTGTTATGTTACTTGTGTACAGGGCCTCCAGCAATAATGGAAAACTGAATTATTTGTTCAAACACTGCTCTCACACACTGCTATTCCCAACTGGCATGGACACTTGGTAAGGCCTTGTTTCCCAGTTAATTCATGCAGCTCTTTGAATCACCCCACCCCCATCTCGCAGTTGCACAGACTGAGCACAAACAGCTGGCACTTTTCCATTGGCCTGAATGGGAAAATGTAAGAGCAAAATGTAAGACACCAAAACAAGGTTTATGTTCTCTATGGAGTACTGCTTTTTAAATGCTCATCAGAAGCCAGGATGACAAACTCCACAGACTGGTAAGCAAGGAGTATTGCTTTAGCATCACTAAGGTCTAAGAAAGTGATGTGAGCTTCCAACACAGAAGACTACGCTGTGGCCAATTCAGAAGTAACATCAGAACGATCTTTACCTACGGAGCACAAAAGCTGTTGAGGGTGCAGAAAGAGGTGGGATCTCGCTAACGTGCCAGGTGCGTGCAGCCAGGGCACGCTCATGCAGGCCAGCGCCTGGAGAGAGACGAGGCAGAGCTGGGGAGAGGAAAGGTGGCCTTGTCTTCCAAACAAACCAGATAGTCAGTCATACAGCCAAAAACTGAGCCCACAACACAGACAAGGAGGAGCTGATGCCAAGGGGAGGTGGTGGCAGGGATGGAGGGCACAGCAAACCCGGTTATCCTGGATGGGCAGCTCAGTTATCACAAAGAAGGTGACAGGCAGAAGCAGGGGCTTTTTCTGACCCTAGTGAACTAATGACACTTTTAATTCAGGCAGCGACCCACCACTCAGCCCACATAATTGTACTGTGACAGAGGAAAGAACAAGCAGGTGGGTGTACTGTAGGAGTGGGGGTGTTAGGAGAGCAGCGAAGCAGTGAGCCTGTCTTCTTCACAACAAAAGGGCTCTGAATTGAAGACCAAGGGGTAAGAATGTACAGAAATTGTCACTGTTCTACATTTTTGGGGGTACTTTTTAGAATGAGCTCAGGGCACTTTTATAGTCAGCCTCTGATTAGTTTTTATTTCCAAAAAGCAAACAAGTCATACCTCCTTTGCATATGGTGGGTGGTGCAAAGGAGGTTGGACTTTCTGGGAACATCTGGGTGATGTTCAGGTTGCGGTTTTCGTCATAACAAAAGGGTTGACTCCATGACCAGATGTCTGTCAGCTTAGTGAGATCAAGCCAGAAGTTTACCTCAGAGGAAACCACCCAGCCCCACAGCAGCTATCATGGGGACGTATTACCATTTCAGGTCCCACAGTGAAGCAGGAAAAAGGAAGGTCATGGCCGAGGACACCTACTGGCATTTTCTTTCACTGTCATGGTTAGAGTCCCTGGGTGGTCAGATACTTAACTGAAGGTAGCAACACACAGGGGGATGGAAAAGTGAAGAATTTGCTGGTGGAGGGAACTTTGATTGAAAAAACAATGTCCTTTTGCTAGTTAGAAAACAGAAGCTATGAGTTTAATGTCATCCCAAGACGCGGATTTCCCTGCCCTTGTTAAGGAAGAGAGAACAACGTTTGCCTTGTCAGCTCACGCTTTTCTGGGACAGCAGGTGGTCAGGGTGTGCCTCAGGACTGCGGGAGAGGAGTGCATGCAGCAGAAAAATGAGAAAGCTGTTTATGTTTTCTGAAGGTGACAATGTTAACTGTGTTGCTTGGGCTCGCCTGACTTTTTGTGAATCCCAAGTTAGTCCAGGCTCTGCAGCTCCAAGAAAGCACTGGAGACACACAACACAGCCTTTTCTCTCTCCCTTGCCTTTCACTAAGGCTTTGGCTGGACTGGCTGTTGTCAGGTACAGATGTGATGAAGTTTACAGAAAAGCCGGTTTCAGGTAGGGCGGAACATGACAAGGCTGAGTGTAAAAAGATTTCCTGAAGCTTCTGAAGAGGATTTAAACAACCATTTTGGAGCGAGAAGCAGCTCTACTGCAGTGATCTTAACTATAGGCTGCGGTGGTTTGAACTCCGAAACGGTTCAGTTGGAACCGGCAACCACCCAGATGAATTCCGAACAGACACTACTAAATCGGACAACTCTGGCTTTCAAGAAATTAACATAGAAGATTATAGCTATCAGATGTGTGCTATGAAAAGCGTCGTTTGGCAGGCTTTCCAATGTTTGTGGATTTGAGTAGAAGTAATATATTTAGCTCTACAGTCCTCCGAACACTGATTGCCCAATGGGGTCTTTGGGATGTCATGCGGCAGAGAACCCTCATTTTGTTTTCTAATAAAAAAATATGGCTGCCTGTTCCCTGGTTCCCAGTTCCCAGATTAACACAGAGCTGGACTACCTCCGTGAGAAATGACCCTCCTGTAGGGCTCGATGACCTTCATGTCAATCCTCTGCTCCTGCTCTCCGATCACCACCGTCCTCCACAGCCGGTTGTCTTCCCGCTCCTCTTCTGCTGTGTATTCTGGAATGGACTCGGACTCTTGGCCAGAATCTTTGTTGGCTGTGGGATCCTCTGGAAATGAAGCACAGAGCCGGACTGAAGGAGCAAGAGCTGTACAGCTGAGGCGGTTCAGCAACCAGCTGTCTCCTGGCAGAGGCAACCAGAGGGATGGGACTCGATGTTTTGTGTGACTCATAGAGCTTAACCTGGCCACACAAAGCACACTCAGTGAAGCTTTATTATTGACTCATTGAACAACCAAATCCAATGCTCGGGCCAAGCTGAGTGTGGGTACAGAAGCAGGGCTAGAGCTGTCCTGTGTCAGTAGTGGTCCAAGAAGGTACAGGCTAATACCAGTTCAACCTTGATCACCCAGGTTGAAGACCACAGGCCTCTCTGATGGGGTAAAAGCTATCTATCAGGTCCAGATAATCTTGTTTTCCTTGGACTACATTCTCTGGTGTATCCTGAGGGCGCAGAGTCTTAGCATCTTGATGATACCACCAGCCTAGGCCCTGCTCTAAGGCTCCTACAAGGGAGCTGAACCTCCTTCCCTACTGGGAGCATATCAGGACATACATTTGATGTACTTCCTATGGATTTTTCAAAATATGCTACAGCAAGATTTTACAGTAAGCAAGAAAATAACTTTGTAGGCCAGAAATGTTCCAAGGCAAAAAAATTCCCAAGGCTCCTATTTTGTGGGTACAGAAGGCAATAAAAAAGCCCACTGGGCATCTTGGGGGAGAAATATACTACCTACTCTTGTGCATCCAGAAAAAGCAATCATGCTAAGTTTTTTTAAAAAGAGAAAGGAACAATTTTGTTTCTATTTTTACTTCAAGGACTAGTAGGGTTGAGCAATGATTGCTCTTTGTACGTTTAAGTAATTTGAAGGAAAGTATTATTTATAACTTTCAAAATAATTCTGTGAGATATTATCTATCTTATTTTTCCATTCAAAAAATGACCTTTGATTTACTTGTATTTTTTTTAAATCCTCACCTGAGAACATGCTTATTGATTTTAGAGAGAGAGGAAGAAAGAAACATTGTGAGAGAGAAACATTGATTGCTTGCCTCCCAAGCCTGCCCTGACCAGAGATCGAACCTGTAGCCCTCTGTGCATGGGACAATGCTCCAACTCACTGAGCCACCCAGCCAGGGCTACTTGTATTTTTTATGGGACTTTGGTAATAATAGCAACTACCATGTGTCAGGCACAGTAGTAGGTATTATATGATACCGATGCAAAAACTAACTGAAGTAGTTACCTCAGGTCACAGAATTACAAAGCAAGTATACTTAAACCCTTCCCTTTCTACTCTTCTAAGCTACCACATTGTAACTTGAGTGTGTGATTGTCTCGTTCTTGTTTATTTCACTATGAGGCTGTGAGTTCCTTGGGCTAAGAAACTCTGCCCTGAGTTACCTTTAATACTTATCTCCACACTTAGCTTGGAAACCTGCACAGAGTACTCAGTAAAAATTGGGAGGGTGAGTGGGTGAATAAAGCCTGGACAAGTTCCTGGAAATATAGGTAATCTGTCAGGAATCCACAACAAAGCCATTGTGTTTCGGAAGATTCCATAAGAAACATTCAAACGTGTCTAATTACCTGTGACTTAGGATAGTAAACTGAAGTCCAGTTTGGAAGCAATCTGAGGCTTTTTTGCCAATACCAACAGCAGCCACCACCTACAGAGCCTGGCCTCCTCACTCTGGCTTCCTCTGGGTTCCCACCAGTGCTCAGCAGCTTATGATGGAAAGCAGCAACCTTTGGCTGCAGATCAAGCATTGCGTCACTTGTGCAAACCCGTCAATCTGCATATGGAGTCCCTTCCTGCTTCTCTCTTCCGACTTGGGTTAGGGCCCTTGGATGCTCATCCTAGCTCCCTTCCTGGTACTACATTTTCCATCTGGTCGCTGTGCTTTCAGAACTCTGGGCTCTGATGTGGGTTCATCTTCTGATGCTCCTGTACACACATGCTCTTCCCTGCAATGGGGACCTCTCTTCATCCTGTTTGAGACTTTCTGGCCTGCTCTAAATTCGCCCTGGTGATCAGTGTGGGGTTATTTTGTTTTCTGCATGCTTTACTGAGGCTAGTTATAAAGTTTTGTACATTGTTTTCTTTTTTCTGATTATAAAAGCAAAACACTTATAAAAGTACAAGCAATACAAAAATTGTTCATGAGAACAGCAAAAATCTCCAATGCCACTCTCACACGTTGTTTGATAGGTGTTCTTCTTTCCATGTGCACATGGACACACATACTCTTCCCCCCAAACGTATGATTGCTCTGAATATTATGCATGTTCTGTGCACACTGCTCTACAATGTGCTCCTCCTTAATAGGCTTCTTTGTGTCGCATAGGCTTCTTTGTGTCTCAATGTATATAAACTCTGGTCGTTTTATTTACTTATTTTTTTAATCCCTGCCTGAGGATAACATCCATTGATTTCAAAGAGAGAGAGGAAGAAAGAGAGAGAGAGAGAGAGAGCAAGACACCAATGTATGAGAGAGAAACATCAATCAGTTGCCTCCTGTACATACGCACCCTGACCAGGGATGTACCGGCAACCTAGGTATGTGCACTGACTGGGAATTGAACCAGTGATCTTTCAGTGCACAGGATGATGCTCCAACCAACCGAGCTCCCCAACCAGGGCAACTCTGCTTGTTTTTAAAGTAGTCCCAGAGTATTCTATTTTACTGATGTATTTTAGTTTATCAATCCCATAGTGATAACAGCTTCATTTTATTTTGTTGTTCCTTAGAAAGAATTTGCTCCAGTAAATAGCTTTGTACAAGTATCTTACCTCATTTGAGTACCTATTGCTACAGGCTACGTTTCTCTAATGGAATGCTGGGTCAGAGGGTATAGGCACCTAAGGTTTTCATGAACATATTTTGCCTTGAAAATATCACACCAAAAATGGATGAGGGTTCCTATGTCCTCACACTGTCAAAAACACTGGAGCTTATCAAAGTTTTTAACCCCTGACAGTTTAGGGTGAAACCTGTCTCTTTGTTGTTTCAATTTGTATTTATTTAATTATTAAAGATTGAGGATTTTTAAGTGTTTATTGATATTTCTCTCACTGAGAGTGATGTATTCGCTAAGTCCCTTAGCTATTGTCTTTATTGATTGGTTAGAGTTCTTTATACAGAACTTTGTCATTTATTGCAATTATTTTCCTGCCTGATGCTTACCTTTTACATGTGTGTTCTTTTTAAATAGAAATATGATATTTTATGTAGTTAACTCTGTTAATTTTTGTCTTTATGTTTTTTATAATTGTATCATAAGAAAGGACACCTCTACCTTAAGAGTATGCAAACATACACACACATTTTCCTATAGTTTATCTTAAAAAACATTATTATCGCTGATTTTAGTATAAAAGTTTGAGGTTGGACCTTTTTATGAAATGCTACTGCTGATGTTTCGGAGGGGCAGAGCTGGCCATTTGCTGGGGCTCCTTGTCCTTTCCCACCTGTGGACAGGTGTAAATGGGCAAGCTAAATTAGGTAAGGGCTAGAGGGTACAGTACGTTCTCGTAAGGTATCAGTTTTAAAAGTCCACAATATAAGCTAGGCAGAAGTAAAGCTAGCTTTATTGACTTCCTTGAATTAGCAATATCGGCCTGGTCTTAATAATGATTCTGCCGTAACTATAAATCACTATAAAACAGCCATCATTTTCTCACTGTTTTGAAAATGTTCAGGTCTCGTTTAACCCTTTATCCCCTGCCTTCCAGATTTAATTTTTGATATCAGGCTGTCTCCACTAAGAAACGCTTGATTTTCTTTGTCCCCTTTTTTTTAATAACACATTTTTCTCCCTGGCCACTGTCGGCATCACTTAAGACCTGGCACACAGGGACAAGTCACCTGGAACACCTGCTCTTGTCTTTTGTGAAATGACCTAGTACACAAGCTCCTGAGTGTCCCATGCTGGACAGGCCACAATGGGGAACCCACTGTTAGTGTCATTATGGACTGGCCGGTGATGACGTCTGCTGGGGTCTTCCAGCAGGACACCCACATCATGAAAGGTGACTAGCTGTCTATAGTATGGTCTTACACTGATAATGTAAATAATCTTAGAAGACATTACGTTTGAACTTTTCTTGTTAGAGGAAGGACATTCTGGATACAGTCAACAAGTCTTTAAAGGTTTTTTTCTTTCTTTTTTTTCTTTTTGGTGATAAAGAATAGGCAGGCAGTAGATTTGAATGTAAAATCTCAGCATACAAAAGCACAAAGAAAAATTACCCTTTCAGACCACACCTTTTGGCACGGGGTTTGCTTGTGGATAAAAGAAAATAACCTTAACATTCAATTAGTTTATATGCAGAGTTAAAACATGGAATGGATTTTGTAAGCGGGTTGCCTGCAGGCTGTGAAAATAGCGGAAGACAGTAGAGATATCTGGAAACAAATGTTGGGGTACCCTATTCCCAGAGAAAACTATCTATCATTAGAGGTTAACTTTAAAAAAGGTAGCTTAAATGAGGTCACTAAACATCACTAAGGAAGAGAAAATATAAAAGGACGTGATTATTTCTCTTAACATTCTTCTCAGAAATATTCAGGCTAAAATTCGTTATCATTTTTCCATTTCCCTTATGAAATGCCTTTGCTGAAATCTGAATTATGGTAAAAATAACTTTGCAATTGGTTTGGAAAACAGAAACAGGTCATCTTTTCTGACCTTGGGAATACATTGAAGTTCCTAAGATTAGTGTAACAAAGCATTACAAAGAAAACTCAGATCTATCTTAATAGAAGGATTGGCCTCCTAAGTCTTTCACTACCTACATATATATTTCTGATATCTTTGGTCCTTGTAAACATTAAAGAAAGTCAAACCTTAACTATGTCTTAACTACTTTGAATGATATTTTCCATTTATTTGGAAACAATCATTAAAGAAAATTGCTTGGAGGGAAAGACTAACTTTTGATAGTGAAATTCTAAATTTTTTCATAAGCAAAACCACATTGTGGGCAATAAGCTGGCAGTGACGTTTGGTCGTCAGCTACTGCGTAAAACAGGCAACGGCTTGGAAGCCCTTCAAGCACTCGGTCAAGTAAGAGCCCCCACGGCATGCATATGGCTGAACGGAAGGGCGAGCAAATGTGAGGGGTGACTATAGGGCTTGGCCTCAGATATACCAACCTAATCTAGTAAAAGGCTCTCTCCTACTCACTGTCAGTGTATTTACGGAGAAGCAGCACGGCCCAGGAATCAAGGGCAACAACGCAGAGGTTGAGTGCTGGCTCTGACATTTGCTAGCTGTGTGACCTTAGGTAAATTACTTAACCACTCTGTGCCTCACCTCAGCGTTCTTGTCTTAAAATTGGGAAACATAATACCTACTCACAGAGCTGACATGAGGATTAATATAGTTAATATTTATAAAGTACCTAACACAGATCTTGGCACATAGTAAGCACCATGAACGTGTCCATTAAATAGAATAAATTACTGACCAGACACTTTTGAAACACTGTGCCTTAAAAATATCCCACTTTGTTTTTACCTTGTTCAAAATGCTCACGGAAGAAACCCCCAAAACATGCAGCTTGCGAGCATTTATTTCATACTTCAGGATTATAGTGTGTCCTATCTCTCTTAACACAGTCAGCTAGCCCTGTTTACACATTTATGAAATACGGCTATTCTGATGTACTTTGTGTTTTCAATGTTTGATACTTCTGTTGTCTGAAACCCTGTCTAAACATACATCTTTCATTTGAGAATCAGGGTGGACTTTAACATTCCAGTTCACTACAATTCTGTCCTTTGAATTTAAGACCTAAAAGTGGGGTTGAGGCTGCTAGACTGGCTCTTTCAGTGTAACTGTATCGACTGAAAAGGTCTGTGTCAGCAAGTGGCAGCTTTAATTACCAGTTTGCTCAGCCACTACCACGTCGCTTGGCAGTTTTCCTATTTATAAAAAGAAAGGTTTTAGATGTGGTGTGATACGGCTCCCCAGGGCAATGGGAAAGTACATGGGGAGGAGAGGGAGGGACCAGCAGGTCACGCCACAGCTGTCTTCCATGGGGCTGTAAATCAAGGCCGGATTCCTGCATGTGAGAACAGCTTAGCAGAAGGGCTGCTGGGGCAGCTGGGATGGATGGAGTAGCTGGGGAAGAGCCTCTGAGAAGGTAGAAAAGCATATGAATTCAAGACCTTTTTTGTCTCTTATTTGTGTATTTCAACCTATCTGGTCAAATACCCAGATAACTATAGCAATTCAAAAGTATGACAAAAATGCAACATAAAACCTCTACTGAAAACATCACAAACTGTGAAACAAGCAGTTGAGCTTGTTTTTGTTTTGTTTTTTAACTTGAGGGGACCAAATGCTTGCCTGTGAAGGCAGGGTCTCAGTCTGTGCTGGTCATGCTTGTAGACCCCGTGCTTGTAAGCAGTGGTTGAATTCAGGAATTTGATGAATTCCCTTACTCTGTTCTCCTGTGAGTGACATCGCTGGAATTAACATGGCTCCAAAGTCGAGGTGTCGTGCAATAATGGTATTTCTTTTGAAGTGATTTTACAGATTTTTAAGTTTTTGAAGAAAATTAAGGAAAGTTTTCATGTTAAGGAGAATGTTTAAATGTGTCGCGCCAACAGCTGTGGTCAGGATGCCCTCACCCTGAATGTCGACGTGATAAAGTTGGAGAGTGCTATCTGTAAAAGGGAAACATGATGCCATCTTCGAAAGCAGATGCTGTGCATTTGTACATTTTTTTTTGAGAATCTGATGATTTACTTTGTTAATTGAATTTATTGGGGTGACACTGGTAAGTCAAATTATATATGTTTCAGGTGTACATTCTGTAACACATCATCTGTGCACTGTTGTGTGATCACCCCACGTCAAGTCTCCTTCCATCACCATTTGTACCCCCTTTACAATCTTCTACCCACCCCCACCCCCTTCCCCTGTGGTACTTGCCACACGATTGTCTGTGTCGATGAGTTTGTTTTTATTTCTTAATCCCTTCACCTTTTTCACCCAGCCCCCAAGTGCACCCCCGCCCCTGACAGCTGTCAGCTTGTTCGCTGTATCTATGAGTCTGTTTCTGTTTTGTTAGTTTCTTTTGTTCATTAAATTCCATAACAAACCCAATTCCACTGAACAAGAGAAAGAATTAAAATGAAACAGATATTCATATTAGGAGTGTGTTTGTTTGATCCAGCAACTTTTTATCTCTCCCTTTTTACTCCCCCGCCACATACCCTATTCCATCCCTCTTTCCTTTCTACTTTGTCAGCAATGTAACTGCAGATATAATCAAGTCCCTGACCTCGTGGGTCAGACATTTTAGAAAGACAATAAACATGCAAATAGTTATTTTTTTAAGGTTGCTTCTTTTAAAAAATATTTTGTTTACTTATTTTTAGAGAGGATAAAGGAGAAAGAGGGAGAGAAACAATGTGTGGCTGTCTGTCATGTGCCCCCTGATGAGGACCTGGCCTGCAACCCAGGCACATGCTCTAGACTGGGAATTGAACCGGCGCCCCTTTGGTTCACAGGCCGGCACTTAATCCACTGAGCCACACCAGCCAGGGCCAAACAGTTAGTTAAATGATGTGATTTCAATTAGTGATACATGGAAAATAAAATGAGTACTGGGATAGAGAGTGACTGGGTGGTGGGGGTGGAGATGGGGATGGGGAGCACTTTTGATTATAGAGGTCAAGGACGATTAAGATCTGCACAGGAAGAGGGAAACAACCATGTAAGACTCTGGGAGAATGAGCATCACAGACAGTGGGACATGTACCAAGAAACTGGTAAGCTCCGATTCCTCTCCTTCAAATTTTAGCTTCCAGATTAAATTCTTTTTCTCTGCAAACGCAGCCCCACTTTTCTAGCAACACTGGATGTAACAGCTCTCTTTCAACCCCATTGTCTAGCACAGGCCTGGCACTGAGTAGGGGTTTTAATGAAGGAGCATGGGTATGTACGGCCTTTGTCAACCTCTAAACTATCGATCACAGCCACCTATGAGCTGAGATACAGATAGAAGCATCTTGAAATCACAGAGAAGGGCCACCAGCAACAAAATGGGAGGTTTGTATTAATGCCACTTAGATAATCTTTCACTTTTCACATAATTTTGTCCCTGCCAACTTGGCAACTTACCATGCCCAGTGTACTCAAAAGAATCTGCTTCATCGGGGGTATCGAGTTCATCCACATTGATATCAATTTCATCGGGACTGTCCAGGTTGTCATCAGAGAGGACAGACCCTTCACTCTGGTCCAGCGAAAGATTGATATTTGGGGCGGTGAGCTTGATCCTCTGGGGATGAGTGCCATTAAGATCCAGGGAGTTAGGAGGCTCTAAAGAAGAAACAGAAACAACGTCAGGTCTTAGATCATGTACATGACTGCCAAGAGTGGGTGTGGGCTCCCATGGAAAAAATTTCAAAGGCCTGAGAGCAAAGGCAGACCTGCTAAAAAATGGTTTCTATGGGATTGGACCCCCTCCTTGACCAGCAGGTCTCAGCCCCATCAGCCCTGGCCATGTACAAACAGGAAGTGGGAGCCATTGCTAAGTGGGCAGAAAACTAGTTTTTAGAACGTCCTTTTCAGGTTTGAGCACTTGAAACTGAGGTAACATTGAATTGAATTCCTATGGTACATACTGTGTAAGAGAAGCAGTAAAGCTTATGTGTATCTGATACTGCTTCACGTGGAGTTCACTCCTACGGAATGGAAGGTAAGAGCTTTACAGTTCACAGATGCTCCCCAAATACTTTTCTCCAGTGTCTGACAACTCTGTCTCTGATGTGCAGTGGCCTTTCTTTGGCTGGCATTCTGTATTCATTTTTAATAAAACTGAGGTGTCCTCCTAGGTCACACTGTTTTGATAGAGCCGTCATGACCTCTTAAGCAACATTGTTTGTCACTGGTCCCCGCACCATGAGGAGAGTCTTCTGTCACCTTAGCAGAAGGCGGCTCCTTCATGGAAGCAGCTCCTACACTTTCACGGTAATATGGGTCTTGCCACGTGTGTACCACTCACTTAACAGAAGAGCTGGAGAACTGATTTTTAATCAAATTGATCCCAATTTAACATTTCTAAAAATAGAAATTTCATGATTCTCTATCATAAAGTAGTTTGAAGGCCATCTGGTATACCTCTCAATTCTGGAATTCAAATCTGGTCTCGTCCTAAGGAAGCTGACCCCATTTCTTTGCCATTAAGCTGTTCTCTATAGACATCACCCTAACTGTGTCTCATGTAACATGCTTCCATGTAGTACTTGGAAAAAGTTTCTAGGGACCAGTACATTTGCAAAACAACGGATTTCTTTATTACAGGAATTCTCAGAGCAGTACTATACAGAACAAAGTTTTGTAATGATAGAAACGTTAAAGAATTGAAATAAAGCTAGGGCAGCTGAAGAATTTAACTTTTCAAATTTATTTTAAATTTTAATTAATTTAAATAGCCACATGTGGCTAATGACTACCATAAAAGATAACTGTAGCTTTAGTGCCTTTATTATTCTAAAGTGCATGGTGAACCTTGAAGAGCAGAGTAGACATACATACAGTGGCTATCATTCTTACTTGGCCACAGAACATTTGAACATCATTGTCACATGACAAGTGTTTTGAAGAATGCCCTTAAATACTTAGGAAAAAAAATCAAGTTGACTCCCATTTTAGGCTTGGCTGATAAGGTCAGGATTCAGGACATTGGTCTGATTCTGAAGCTAGAGAGTGCAAAGAGGTGTCCTTAGTACAAAGCGGAAGAAATATAGATTGCCAAAGAACATTTAAAATTCTTGGTTTTTGGAATATACCTTGGGTTGTAAACCTTTAGAGTATAAGGTCCTTCGGTCGGTCCTTCCTTCCTTCCTTCTTTCCCTCCTTCCTTCCTTCCTTCCTTCCTTCCTTCCTTCCTTCCTCCCTCCCTTCCTTCCTTCCTTCCTTCCTCAGGCTACTCAGCCTTCTTGATATCACATTTCTAATCTTAAATATTCTCACACTTAAGTATAAATTTGGTGAACTTTGATGTTAGTTAGAATTCAGTATTATGATAAACAGTAGCCAATTATCACAGGAGCTGAAAACATTGGCAGATTCGGACCTGGCCCAGGATAAAAAAGGCATCAATATTCAAGTCAACTCTGAAATTAACCAAGTTGTGCCTAACGCCTTTTTCGCACATATTTTTCCCTCTCTTCACAAGTTGGATGCATAGGAAATGGTTTTCTCACTGAATAATGAAAACGTCCGGGTACATAACACGCTGACAGAAATGAACAAGCGCTCAGCTCACCAGGCCTCATGTCTGCAGCACCAGGACTCAGCATTCCCTCCTCCAAGGGGATGTCCATTCCCACATCCTCTGACAGTAGTCTGAAAGAAAGCAAAGCAAAGCATGCACAGAGCTGTGTGCAGTTTAGTTTTCTTTGAAAAGGAAACTTGGAGATTCCAGGATAACATTTTTAATTCGCTTGGAAAAAACCCAGTATGTGTACTGAGTCCACTGTACGTGGCTGCACCTTAGAAACAGACTTTCTCAGTTACAGTGAACGAGAACCATGGACCCCAGCGCTACTCTGCGTGCGGCACGTCCCTTCTCCTGCCAGCTCACGTAAGCAAACACACCCCAAGTAAAAATCTCAGAAACAGGAAAAGCAAACAGTAGGAAAATATATTTAAGGGGATACACACACATTTAGCAAGAAAGCAGTACATGTGCTTTGGAGTAAAGACAGACCTGACTTTGTGTGTATCTGTTCCTCTGTATAAATTTGAGCACATTCCATAAGTGGCTGTGGGCAGAGAAAAGTATACTCTTGCTGGTCTTACTTTCTTTATTTGTAAAATAGGGATATACCACCTACCTCACTGAGTTTTTGAAAGATTAAGCAATGACTGTAAAATGCCTAACATTCTTGAGAAGGTACCAACTAATGTATTTTCCTTAATTGTTTAAAAATTTAAGGACTCGTTGTGAATTACATATTGGTGAAGATGGTTCTAGTTATGAGTTACCATCTCTTCTTTCTAATCAATGGCAAGCCCAGGGCCATTTATATTAGCCCATATGGCAAGTATTGGGGAACAGAAAAATACTGAGGAAAATTGTGACAAATTTATATGCTCGTAGGAAACTGACCACTGGTCACAGTCAGTTCCCCTTCACTTATTCTCATCTCTCACCTCTTGTCCAGTAAATCCCCATTTATCATGATAGTATATTTTCCTTCTTGCTGGCTTACACATAATTTCACTCATCTAGGGTGAATCCTTGTGATGTAGGCACTAATCTAAATTTAAACATGATAAACCTTGGTGTTAAAGATCTAAATTTAGTCCCTCCCTTTCTCTCTCAAGGCGACTTCTCTCCACTTCAATCTGGGTCTACCAGACACTTGGAGTTTGCTTACACAGATGATCAAAGACTCTAGAACCCAAGTCAAAACCCTTATTGCCCACAACACTGTGATGAACACAAAATTCTATGTTTCCAGTGATAACTGTACTTCTTCATTTATTCGACAAATACGTATTGCCTACTTTGAGCTGAGAACACAGAGGAACAAGAGACCGGTCTCATTCCTGTGGTGGGGATGGGACGATGGGGTTAAAATAATGATGACTATTGCCTATAACTTAGTGCGGCTCCCCTGAGCCCAGTGAATGCCTATGTCCTTACCCATCAACCCCACAAACCCCTTCAAAAACACGGCCTCAGGGAGCCTCTTTCTCTGCACATTTGCTGTGGTTTCTGCCCTGTGTGTTCTCTAAAACGAATCCTGCACCCTCACGGAAAACAGTGAGTCAAAGGCAGTAATGGATTGGCAGGAACAAGATAACCTGCGCCAAACACAGACCCTTCACACAGGGTGGCAGCAAACCAAGTCGTCCATTGGTAGAGGTGGGACTGTGTGAGCCAAAAAAAAGGCCTGAAGGAGGCCCCGGTTCTGAAAGTCCTGGAGCCCAGAGGGATGGATGTCTGGGCTGCCCATACTGCTGCAGTTTTTCAGATGTCCTTACAATGATGCCTTGTCATCTGACATTATCTGTGTGTGTTCCCCTCGACACTGACTGTGCAGTACCTGTAAAGTGGCAAAATGCTGCTGTTAAGAGCAACTGGATTGAAGTCTTAGTTCTGTCCCTTGTCATATGGCACAGTACTCAGTTTCCTCACCACGAAAAGGGAAAGAACGTGCAATGCCTGAAGATGACACCGAAAGAAAAAAATGTCCGTTACCATAGTAGTTCTTTTTGCCATCTGTTATAATTGCCTTCTCCCTTAGCCTTGCAACTTCTTTAGGAACAAGAACTGCATCTATTTTCTTTACCATTATGTCTCTAGCACCTGGTAGAAGCAGATCCCTGATAAATATGTGTTGAACTGAATTATCAAGGTTGAAATATCTGAAATGCATATACACATTATTTTCTGCCTACAAATCAACCTAAAAAAAAAAAAAGATATCATATCACTACCTACCTGACGGACAAAGCACATAGGGGTACTGGCCTTAACTCCAAAATAAATATAAAGGGTTTTAAAATAGATAGTATCAGTCTTAAATTTTTGTAGGTTTTGTTAATGTTTGTAAGTTACAGACACCATCATGGAATAATTGAGAATCCCAGATATGAGGTTATAGTTTTGGGTTATTGTTCCACCATTAGTACTGACAAGCTGATTAACTCTGAGAAAATTAGCTGGCCATCTTTATGATTTTAAATGGAAATAATAAGTACTTAATGTCACAGTGACTAGAGAATACACAGGAAAGTACTCTGTAAATTACAAAGCATTGAGTAAGTTTAAGGTATTACCGCCCTCATTTTTAACACAACAGCAGGATTGGTGACTTAATTGAAATAGGTGTCATGGTTGGACAAAACATACCTAAGGCTCCTATCATCTGGGTAGCAACCCAAGTGAGGGAAAATTTCAGTACCCATACAAACCTCCACAGAGCCTGTGAGTGCCACCTTAGTGAATAGGACCTTTGTCTCTCAATGCTCCTTTGAAACACAGAGCAGAGACCATATCCAGAAGGTGCTAGAAATCCAGAGGAGGGGTGAGTGGGGGAAGGTAAAAGCCCAAGGCTATGAGTAGCGGGGACCAGAAGAGAGGCACTCTCATAAATGCATGGATACTGCAGAAGGCCGTGGTACATTTTAGGAAACCCCAGGGACAGAGAGGGAAAGCTGAAGCCAGGTTGCACTGATTGTAAATACTTCAACCATCTTCATACATCAGGGCCATAAATATTTGTAGAAATGAAGTGGTCAAACAGAGTCCTTGGTGATTGAACGGGGTAGAGTTTTACAACTGGTAATGGAAGCCACTCAGGATGTGTTACGTAACAAATCAGTCCAGCATGAAGGGACATATTTCCCTATCAATCCATAGCACCTACTTAATTTGGGGGTTTCTGTATATAAAATGGAGCTACCAAAGAGGCTGAGGGAGTTGTAAACACCAGTCTGACTCTCCTATGGCTGACCTCCCAAACAGATGCTCAGCTCCACGTCTCCATCTAGAGGACGGATCCAGAACTGTTTGCAATGGTTTATAATCATTAGAAACCCAAGTATTTCATCGACTGGATTGTGGCCTTCCGGGTACATGGTAAGATTGTACTTTCCCGCTCTCCTGTGAAATTAGGGTAGCCACGTGACTTGCTTTGACAAGTGAAATGAGAGTGAGAGTGGCAGGTATCACTTCTGGTCAGAAGAATTAGGAGCAAGTGCCTTGGTAACCACAGAGGGTCTCTAGCCAGTTGCGTCAGAGTTACAGAGAGGAGCCAAGGCCCTGACTAAAACTCATTGGACAGGTGAATAAGAAAAAAAATCTCGTTGTTTTTCCTGAGATATTCAGTTTCTTTGTTACCACATCTTTTTTTGTACTTTTATGTTTTATTTTTAAATTATATTTTATTGATTATCCTATTACAGTTGCCCTGATTTTTCTCCCTTTGCCCCCTTCTACCCAGCATACCCCACTCCCTTGGGCAATCCCCCCACCATTGTTTGTGACCATAGGACATGTGTATCAGTCCTAATCCATTTCCTACACTGTACTTTACATCCCCATGGCTATTCTGTAACTACCTGTTTGTACTTCTTAATCCCATCACCTCTTCACCCATTCCCCTACACCTCTGTCCCATCAGGCAACCATCAAGAGGCTGTCTGTATCCATGATTCTGTCTCTGTTCTTCTTGTTTGCTTAGTTTATTTTTTAGATTCAATTGTTCATAGACATGTATTTTTTGCCATTTTATTGTTCATAGTTTTGATCTTCTTTTTCTTAAATAAGTTCCTTTAACATTTCACATAATAAGGGCTTGGTGATGATGAACTCCTTTAGTTTTTGTTTGTCTGAGAAGTTGTTTATCTACCCTTCGATTCTGATTATTTTGCTGGGTAGAGCAATCTTGGTTATAGGGCTCTGCTTTTCATGGCTTTGAATATTTCTTGCCAATCTCTTCTAGCCTGCAAAGTTTCTGGTGAGAAATCAGTGGACAGTCTCATGGGAACTCCCCTGTAGGTAACTAACTGCTTTTCTCTTGCTGCTTTTAAGATTCTTTCTTTATCTTTAACCTTTGGCATTTTAATTATGATGTGTCTTGAAATGAGCCTCATTTCATCCACCTTGTCTGGGACTCTCTGTGCTTCCTGGAATTGCATATTTATTTTCTTCACCAAATTAGGGATGTTTTCTTTGACTATTTTTTCAAATAGATTTCCAATTTCTTGCTCTTTCTCTTTTCCTTTGGGCATCCCTATGATGTGAATGTTAGACCTTTTGAAGTTGTCCCAGAGGCTGCTTATACTTTCCTCATTTTTTTAGATTCTATTTTCTTCTCATTGTTCTCATTGGTTGTTTTTTTGCTTCCTTATGATCCAAATCATTGATTTGATTCTTGGCTTTATCTACCCTACTGTTGTTTCCTTATAAATTGTTTTTTATTTCAATTAGTGTATCCTTCATTTCTGATTGGGTTGTTTTTATGCTGTTGACATCCTCACTAAGTTCCTTGAGCATTCTTATGACCAGTGTTTTGAATTCTACATCTGATAGATCGTTTATCCCCATTTCGTTTAGTTCTTTTTTCTGGAGTTTTGGTCTATTCTTTCATTTGGGTCATATTTCTTTGTCTCCTCATTTTGGTGGTCTCCCTGTGTTTGTTCCCATGTATTAGGTAGAGCTGCTTTGACTCCATGTCTTGGTAGTGTGGCCTAATGTAGTAGGCGTCCTGTAGGGTCCAGTGGCACAGATTCCTCTATCATCCAAGCTGGGCGTTCAAGGTGTGCACTTTATGTGAGCTGAGTACACCCTCCTCTTGTACTTGAGCCTTGGTTACTATTGGCAGGTCAATGGAAGGAATTTACCTAGGCCCATCAGCTGCAAAGACTGGCTATGACCGCTGACCACAAACCTCTGCCCTCCATGGAGGATCAGCTGTGCAGGGGCAGGATGGTGGTGGTGCTCCAATGTGGTCTGTAGCTGTCCAGTGGGTGCGCTGTCCCTGGGGTTTCCCGGGTGGTACAGGCCAAGGTCAACCCCCACCTGTGTTATGCCCAGAGCCACCCTGTCTGAGCTATAAAGCAATCTGAGATAGCTGCTAATTGTCCTGGGCTTGGAGATTCCCAGGCAAAGCCAAGATATGAATCTAAGATGGCTGTTGCTAGTGGCAGGCCTGGGGCTCACTGAGGCCAGCTATTGCTTATTTGAGAGGATTTAGGAAATTGTGAAGTATAAGTGAAGACCAGCCATTCATATGGAATAACAGCTTGGGTAGGCCTGTAAGTTGGGTGGGGCAGAGTCTCTGGGGACCTCCAAGGTGGGTCAGTGTTATCTAGGTTGATGGAGTCTCAGATATGGCACTAGTTTGGGGGCTCTGTGCAGGGAGGGTTTAGAAAAGGGACAATGAGTAGATGCCATTGATGCCAGGCACTTCAGTTTCTCCCTATGTACCACTGACACCTTTCAAGCTGCTTCCCCAGTGCCAGAGCCCAGAGAGAGTGAGTCTGACTAGGTGTGTCCATGTGTGGGTTCTTTGAGAGTGACTATTTGGGGCTCTAGCAGTTTCTTCAACTGTCTCAATCCCCGCTGGATTTTAGAGCCAGAAGCTGTGGGGACTTAACTTCCTAGGAGTGGAACCCTGGGCTGGGGGGCCTGCTGTGAGGCTGGGGCTTCTCGCTCCCAAGATATCCCTCCCGAATTTTATCCACCACACGTGAGTAGGGGACTAGCCCATTCCACATCTCCACCCCTCCTTACCAGTGGATGGATGTGGTTTCTTTAATTTTGTAATTGTCAGACTTCCATTCAACTCAATTTTTTAGTTGTCAGACTTCCATTCAACTCAATTTCTGATGGTCCTGAGTGATGGTTGTTCTATATTTTAGTTGTAATTTTGATGTGGTTGTGCGAAGAGGTGAGCCATGTCTTCTATGCTGCCATCTTGACCTGAAGTCTACCACATCTTAATCTAGCCATTTTGACTAGTACAGTTGGTGTTTATTGATTGTTTTGAAGGAATTCTGATTTACACTGTGCTCTAATTTGGATAATCTACTTTCCATATTGTCAACCCTGCTTCATGTTGATGGTACACATCTTCTTTTCTGTGTTGCTAAAGCATGAAAGAACATTTTAAAAAATGGGGGCAAAAGCTAGGAAAGACATCACATTCTTTTAGTTATTCCATAAACATGAGTATTAATATATCACCTTCATGGTTTCTTCATAGCCCTCAAGCACTTGCAAATATGCTTAACATTTGTTTTTATACTGACTTATTTTAGTTAAATAAATTTATTTTGAAAGGAATATTTGTATCACTAGTATTTATGAAAATTAGAATCACTCACTTAAAAAGTCATCTAAATTAAATATAATAAAAATCAAACAATGCTATTAAGTTTAAGGTAAAATCTCTTGGGCTCTCACTCTGAGACTTCTCTCCTGGCTAAAACAATGTCTGGCAAGGTATAATGCCATGCACCATCATAAATACAAAGCCATATTGTATAAGACAGAACACCTAAAAATTATTTAATATATTTCCAAATTTAAAAACAAAGATGCCAGAAATAAAGAGTTACTCCAGAAAACTGATTGGAAGCTAGCCCTTGGGTTTTTTGACTGGACATAGGCCTTAGGACCCCACAGGAGAAGTGATCTCCAGGTACTAGAAGAAAGGCCTAGATTGGAACTTTCTAAATAAGGCCTTGAACCCTAAAGAACTGCCTCCTTAATGAAAAGGGGATGAGAACAAACTCTACCCATTGGCCTTGGAAAGCACAGTCAGCCTGAAGTCATGGGTGGAAAATAAAAAGCAACCCATGAGAATTAGAGACGCTAATAGTGTGTCAAGCATGTCTCTGTTTATATTACCTGAATGATGCAGAAATTCAAGTCAAGAAGTTTAAAATTAAAATTCTTCTAGGATGATTGAAGACCTAGACCCCATCCTAGGGCTCCAGAAGAATCAACTGTAACCATTGGTAGTGTTACTTTTATAATCTAGTATTCATGAGAAATCTACTTAGGAGAAAAAAAAAAAAAACCTCAGAAAGATAAGCTCATACCAAAAACACCCCCACCCTAATAAAAAACCTGATAAACTGCACTAGAAAAGGAATACTGTGAGGGATTGCCAGCAGATACCGTAGACAGAAGACTTAACAATAAAAGTCCTAAAAAACCCCAACAATATGAAAGAGACTGTAATGAATAAAGAGTAAGTCTAACCCTTCATTGTGATAAAGCAGTGAGATTTGGGGGGTGTGTCCTGGCAGGCAGTGAGACTTACCCTGAATAGCCACATTGCTTAAAAAAGGAACAGTTAAAATAAGAAAGCAGAAGTGTAGACACTAAGGTCATATGAAAAGATATGTCAGAAATACTAACCACAGGAAAGCAAGTTATCAATACCACTAGCACCAAATAAAAAGACTTTAGTCAGAAAAGCATTTAATAATAAGGCAGTTATTATTTCATGATTAAAAAGATTAATTGGGAAGATGTAACAATTCACAAATCAATCTGAAATAATGCATAAGAATATAGAAGATTCACACAATGGAATGATAGAGCTTGATCTAATGGACAGATCTGTCCTCAGTAAAAAATACACAACTTTTTAAAACTCATGAAAACTGAGTATGTAGAATGTCTTGTTAAATACCAGAAGTCAATATTACATGTAGCATATTCTCAGACTTCAGAGCCATAGATCTAGAAATCAATCACAAAAACACAGTTTGAAAACTGCAAAGCACACTTATATGTAACTGAACAATAAAGCCCTGTATATTAAAACTTGTGAAAGCAGGTAGAGAAATTTCTAGAAAAAAATAAATAGCTTTAAATTCTTATATTAGAAAAAAAATAGGCTGAATTAGCTAAGGGTTAAACTCAACACAGGAAGCTGGAAAAAGAGCCAGGCCCTTATATG
>VMDR010012136.1:0-27102 GCA_007922815.1 Macrotus californicus | reverse complement strand
AAAAAATACCTTCTAATTGTGATATGGTGTGCCTACACTGAACATCTTAGTTCTTCAGAGATGTTAAAAAAATATCATGATAAAGTTGAGGTTTTAATTATAATTCCCTATTATATTTACTTATTGTTGTTCTTCTAAACTGAAATTGGTTTGTAATTTGGGTCTATAAATATTTGTATTATTTTGCTTCGAAATGTAATTGGGCAAAGAAAATTGAAAAATTAATTGAACGGGTAAGTTGGTTAAATATCAGGAATCTTTCAAGAATTTTGTATAAACTGACAAAAATGTGATCATTTTGCCATAAAAAATAGAGAATAAAGTATCAAGCATCTTTAAGATGTAAAAAATTACTGCTTACACATAGCTAGTAATTACTTTTAGTGTCTAGAGTAACCCCATGATAAATGGAGTCAACAGTTTTCAAAGAATGAGTAAAGTAAGTTGAAAAATCAACAGAATACTAGGAGTTTCAAAGCATTTCAGAAATAGTGTTGTTCCTGATATCACACTGTATTCTAAGATGAAAAAAATATAACAGATTTTTGCTTGTTTTTGATGAAAAGTCTCCGAGGTATAAATAATTAGTAATGCACCAGGTCTGCCCAAGAAGTTATACATCCCACATGAGGAATGTATCTGCACTAAACATTGGCAACGCTTGGGAATTCACAGCAAGTAAATCTGAGAAAGCTGTCCTTGAATTTAACAAGCTCTCATCTAAATTACTTCAGTATCTAAAATGAAATCAAAAGCAAAACTTGCATTTTTAGACATGTTAAAAAAGTGCAAACATTTTAAACTTTTATATATATGACATATGTAGAATTATGGGGGACTTTTAAAGATAAATTTCTGTTTCTGTTGCAGAAATCTGTAATCTGAGTTCCTGATTATAACTTCTTGGCATGAACCAAAGCAATTAGTGGACAAATCAAATTATTTTCAAGGTAGCTAAGAAGTTAAGGCAAATAGTATATACTTAAAAATAGAATCCTGTTTTTTTTTCTTTAGTATTTTATGACCTCTTGGTCATTGCTCCGATCCTCACAGCATTTGACTCTAGCAAAAGATTCAGTATCTGAGGGGCACACATTCAGGATGGGTGGGGGACATGAGAAGAAAGAGAACGACTACTTGGAACATATGCAATACAAGGAGAAATCACCAAGTAATGTCAGTTTCTTAGCTTGGAAAAGAATTCAAATACCCTAAGTCAATCTTGCTACAATTTACAACTTAAACCATAGCTTTATGTGAACTGTTCGTGCCACGGTTAGACTATCAGAACCCAGCCTGTCCGGGTTACAGCAAAATGTAGAATTCAAGTGATTTCCATGGAAAGGCCTTGGTGAAGAAACTGTTGAAGAGGTATGGACCCAGCCACGGGATAAAGAAGGAATATTGAGCTTCAGCGACCAATAGGGAGGCAGTTTTCTCTCCCCAGGGCTGTGGCCACCATCACCGTCAAGTTATCCAGAAGGAAGGGAGCCAGTGAGAGAACTGGAGCCTCAGAGAACCACCTGGCCCAGAGCTGATGTTCCAGAGCAGGGTTCCTCCCCATTTCTTTTTTGTTTTTAAAAGAATACCAATACCCCACACCCTCCAAAAATAAAATCTAGTTTAAATTCTACCCACTGAAATAAATGAACAATTACGGGATAAGCTTTTATCAGATAGAGTTGAGGTGTTTTGTTGGTTGGTTGTTTTTTTCACCATCTCTCCCACAAGAACCAATTTTTACCCTCCTGGGGTCCATATTGCCCCCTTTGAGTATGCGTGTTCTAGAGGAAGGCAGCTGCCACCAGAACTGTGGCCCTGAGGCGGGAAGCAGGCTTCAGGGGAGTCACCCTGACCTCTTTGTGCTCCAGCTTCCAGCAAACAGAGGCGACCATTGGACAGTTCAAAGGTTCCTCCCTGGGCAGAGCAAGGCAGTGAAGGGCAGAGTGTGGAGATCAGGGAAACAAAGAAGGAAACCACTCGCTACTTTTTCCAAATTTCCTAAGCCTTTTATGAGGCAATATCTCTTTGGGGGGAGTCTTGCATGTGTTGGTGAAAACATGGATTTTGTGTCAGGAAGACTTTGATTTAAATTCCAGCCATGACCCTCTCTCACTGCATAAGCTTAAGAACCATCTTTCAACTCTGACCCTCAGAGTGTAAATGGGGCTATTAATATCTATTTCTGGCTGTTGCTTTGAAAATAAACTAAAACAACATTTGCAGAGCACTTAGCAATGTTCCTGGCTGCATAAATAATCACACCATGTAAATGTTAGAGCATTTTTCTTCTGCCCTTCTATCCGTCCATTCATGAGGGCCAAGTACTTACCCCAAGGTGCATCGACTGTGCCCAGTGTTGAGCATACAGAGTACACACAACAGAGGCTCTGCCCACCGTGCCTGCAGTCCAGCAGAGAGATGGAGGTAACAATCTTCCACGTCCAATTCAAAATGCCAAAACACAGCCAGGCTGTTTGAAGGAAACTGGTCTACAAAAGAATCAACCTGGGCATGACAGGTGAAAACTGGCAGTGGATCAGTTAGTAAGGTTCTGTGTGACATATGAATAAATTAGCCAGTGTCCATGAAACCATCCACAAGATCCTTTAGCCAACTGCTTTGCCCATACTCTTGTTCCAGAGGGAGCTCACTCAGTGATATCACAATTTCTATAAAGCTGGTGGTGCAGAAAACTTCACTCCAGTTAGTTTGGTAAGCTTTGTACCCTCCTCTGTCAGAGTGCAGAAATGATAGACTTACCTCGGAGGGCTGTCGATGGGTGAATTAAAAAAAAAAAAAAAAAAAAAAAGCACATAAAGCACTCAACACCAGGTCTGGCTCAGAGTAAGCGCTGAATAAAATCTAGCTATTCAAAAGTATTTTTCTTCAGTTACGGAAACCTTTATGGCCTTCGTTTTGGATGTTTAAGATGAAATGATTTCAAATGTCCATTCCATCTCAGTGAAATTTTCATAGTTAATGAGAGGACATGTCAATTTTATCTAGAAAATAATTTAGCATTAATTTAATGATACTTAAATTTATACTTTAATCTTATAATTCAGGTGACTTTGTCTCTGATTTATTATAACTAATTAATCAATAGAAAGAGTAGAGAAAAGTGTCCACTGACCACCTATGTCACAATAATCTATTGTCAGCATAAAAATTTATTTACGAAAAGGCATAAAAGTTTACTTAAGAGATCACATTTATGGCTATTTTAAAGCATCTGACACAACCACCACGGTTAGCTGCACAGGAAAATACTGAAATTACATTAAAAGGATAGAAAAGGATTTAAATATAGAAGGAAATCTTTTAAGGTTTAAAAAAAATTTAGCCTATCAAAACAAACCTTTAAATCCATTAACATAAAATAAAGCAAAACTGGAAAAAGAAGCAACAACACTAAAAAATTAAATTCCACCCCACCCCCACCCCCAGACCGCTACCTATCTTGGAAAGCTGAAATGTTCTATAACCACGTTTTGGTTAGGTGTTCCAGTTACACGGTAGTTAGTTCCATTTCACTGGATGAATTAGACTCCTTTGCAAAACCTTTTGGGATTTACTATCCCTTTAATGAGAAAAGAGACCCCCTGCTAAGAAACAAAAGCATAGATTAAGGCTTTTTAAAGTGCCGATTAAATAATAAGGTAATTTAAAATATAAACAAAATGCTTATTAGGTGAAACCTGGCGGGCTTTCAAGGCATAGTTAGTTTAAAAGTCCTTCTCAAGTATTTTCTCTTGGTGGCAGGTGCCCTGTGGGGTCCAGACAAACTGTTGGACATTCTACTCATGGGGGCTGCCCACGGGGCATTGACTGTTCATTCTCACACCTGCCCTTAATGAGTATGTTTTGCAAGCTTGGCTGTTTTCAGGGGAGGAAGATGGAAGGAGTTTATGAGAAACAAAACTACTGTAATTTATCTCCATTCAGCTTACCTATAGGAGGCCAGGAATCAGAAAAAAAATACTCCAATTTCTTAAGTCAGAAAATTTCAAAGGTCACTAGTCACTGGCCTCTCTAACAGGACTAAAAGAGATTAAGAACAAGATAAAAAACCAAAAGTTTTCAGGAAAAAAACAGCCCACCTGCTTCTAAATATAACCTACTGTGTCAAGAAGTTACTCCTTAGCAGGGATAAGATTTTTTTTTATTTTCTTCACTAGGCAAGGGATTTGGCTGGGAGTATTGTCTGTAAAGTGCTTATTCTAAAAGGAAACCCATTTTTTACATGGAAATAATTGCCTTTTGAAACGTACCCCTTAAGTTGTTTTAATTCCAGTCCTTTAAAAATGACTAGGTCTGATCAATCCTTTTTGTGCCTAACCATAATCTTCAACTCAAATGAAGTCAATGCAATTCAGATTTCCATAATTGCTCATGCTCCTCACCAACTTTCTCCACTAACACAACATCCAAATAACACTCCCCCACCACCCACAGATACATGTGCTCTTTTTTTGTTACTGAAAATTTAAGTTGACTTAAGTTCTGGGAAAATTCTATCACCATGGCAATTTGAAGAAGAAACAACACACAGTCTTAAATGAGCATTTGTTCCGTCTCCACCACATACATGCCATCGCACAAACACTAGGTTTCGTAAGGAGTTACTGCTGTAGAAGAAACAATCCACTACTGTATGGAAGGCAAACTCCTCTCAGGAAAATGAAGAAATTAGGACACCTTGTATGTGCTGCTGTCACCTGGGAGTGGGTCCTTCACACAGATTCAGGAGACAGTATAAATCAGAAAAGAATTGTAAAAAATACTACTTTTAATCAATTATTTAAAAGCAACTGTATGGAGGTACACTTTACGTATCATAAAGTTCACCCACTTTAGGTGTACAACGTAATGATTTTTCGTTAACTCTAGCAAGTTGTGGGGCCACCAGCACAATCTAGTTTTAGAATGTTTATTTCCATCACCTCTGTAAGATTCCTGGTGCCCATTTACAATTACTAACTCCTGTTCTCAGCCCCAGCCCCAGCCCCAGCCCCAGGCATCTATGAATCTACTGTCTGCTTGCTTCCATTTCCCTATCCATTTGAGATAAGAAAAAGAAATCTAAGGCTATTTCATATAAGCAGAAGCGTACTATTTACCGAAGAAACTACTGTGTCAATAGTCATTAAGATTTTCAAGGGAATGCAAGGGAATCTTGGACACCAGGCAGGTCTGCTGAGCTAGAACAAAGTCAGTGTAATCTTTAAGATGTAATTATCTCTCCGGTTAGAGATAAGAGACTCACACAGTTACAAGGGACTTTGATAATGAAGGAATACTGTATCAAGCCTTGTTATCTTACCTAAGAAAATATCTCTATGGCCAAAGTTAAAAAAAAACACACAACTTTCAAGTAAAAGAGTAAACTCCCAAGCATTCCTATAAAATTCAGTTAAATATCACTAAGTTTTTGCTTAGGAGACATTAGAGGTATACCATTTCCTTAAACAAATTATATTTTAATAGGATCGAAATATAAACATTTCTTCTGAGATTTAAGGTGGGCTTTTTTTTCTCCCAAGTTCTCATATGTATATTATTCTAATGTATTTTGAGCACAGTCAAATATGAAAATATCAAATTTTCATATTTTTGGTTGACAACATACTTTTCTAACCACTTCCTTCCTCCCTCCCTCCAGAATCTGTGTGTGAAGAAAGCTTTAGCCTCGGGTCTGTCTCGCTTACACCCCTATTTCCAGGTATACTCACATCTGGAAGGAACACCGTCTTCCCAGAAATATATTAAGAATTTACAAGAATCTCCTTTATATTTGAAAGAGAAAACTGTTCTGTCAAGTGACGATGAAATATTTTTTAAAAAACACCCTGAGGACTCTAAATTTGGGGAAATCTGTGGCACTCTGTCAGCTTGCAGTGTTGGTCACAAAAACTCAAGAAGTTATTTTACTCTACTTGTAAGAAGCTGGTATTGGCTATTTTTTAAAAAACTCCCTGCATTAATTAAAACAAATGTTGGCCGTGTGTCTTCTATGTGTTAGGCATTTCATAGGTTGCACAGTTAGAATTACCCATGGCAGTTACTGAAGGTGGACCTTTGGGAGAAGCCACGTACCTGCAGAAATAAACACATTGCTAGTAGCTTTCATAGATTTTTCAAGCAAACGGGGAAGTCTGCACTACTAACACAACTAGAAGGCAAAGATTTAAGTTTGGGTCTCAGGGTTTACTGAAGAAGGTTGTGGACGGACTCCTGTTGAAGAACTTGAAAAGCAAGTGTGACTTGTGTCTGCCTGAAAACAGACTGATTTGAGGAGTTGCTAAACGCTAGAAGCTTCTCAGATTCCGTGTCCACCCTCTGAGTTTAGAGGGAAAGCAGGGGAAATCTTAAATGGGAACTTGCCACATTCTTGGAGTAGATAATTTAAATGCAAAAAATCTGGCGGCAGGGTTGGGGGAGGGGAATCCTGTGACTAATCTGATGTCTACAAAAAGAAAATGCCAAATAATGGCAAGGAAGGGACTGTAGGAAGGCAAGCCTGGAAATGGTCTTTTCTTAGCTTTCAGTGATTCAAACAAGGTCTCTGCTTTGTGTGTCACGGGCGCGGAGAACACGAGCAAAGGCAGGGAGATCTTGCTCTCCATAGTCGGTCCAGCTTCCCAGATCTCAGGTCGACCTCGACTGATTCCACTTTCAGTGGAAAGAGACATCTCATCCCCAGGAAAGGAAGATATATAAACGTATATATGTATATATTTCTTTAAAACAAACTGCTGCTTTGTCCTTGCCAAAGAAACCTCGTTCTCTGAATTTCCCCCAGGTCAGCCAAGCGCCCCGCGGAACTCCTGGTACTTAGCTGAAGCTCATTAAAGGATGGGTTTTCCCCTCTGCTCCCCAGCCAGCACCTCCTCAGAACCCGGCAGGTACAGCGTTGGCGAGGGGCAGACTGTCTTGAACAGGAAGCTATGAAGACACCTAAAGTGACTCCCAAGTCGATGTACGTTAGACCAAGGCAAGGGAACAGGAGAGAAACCAGCCCCGCCCTTGGACTGCAAAGTCTACGTCCTGCAGCTGCAAGGTGGTGGCTGCTTTATGGTTTTGTCCTCCCCCCAAAATACACTCCAGTGAGCAGAGACTTTTTTTCGGAGATGACGAAATGTCCTACCCCCACCCTAAAAAGAAAAAGAAAAGGAAGCGGGGGTGGGGGTGGGGAAGGGGGATGAAGGAGGACTCGCAACCCCTTTGCTTCACGTAACTCCAGCCCCTCCCTTTCTTCCCCGTCTACCCTTTTCCACTCGCTTCCCATCCCTCCCCCTACCCATCCCCCCAAAAGTTGGACGACCGCAAAGGAAACCGAAAAAAGTTCTCCAGCCCCAATCCTGGCGGGGGATCAGCATCTCTTTTGTTCGCGGCGAACCCACAGGCCCCCTGACGTCACTGGGAGCCCCGGCCAATCGGCGCGCGGTCGGCGGCGGCCGCAGGAGGGGAGGGCGCTGGGGGGCGGGCCCCTCCTCCCGGGCTCCCTGGGCCTCGCGGGGGGCGGGAGGGGACAGTCCCATATAAACCCGGGCTGTCCGGGCTCGGCCGCCCGCGCCGGTTGCGCTGTCCAGGGGAGGGAAGGGATTCCCAGGCGCGAGCCGGGACCTGCAGCCACAACTTCTCTCCCGTCCTCTCCTTCCCCTCTGTCCCCCTACCCGTCCCCTTCCCCATCCTGACCCCTACCTTCTTTAAGGCGTCAGTCCCCCAGGAGGCACTGGGAAGGAGTCCTCCCGCAGATTTCGAAGAGAACTAGGTGGCAACTTGCCTCCTGGTGAGGGCGTCCCTCCCCGAACCGTCTCAAGATGCTCAGGGGTCCGGGGCTCGGGCTGCTGCTCGTCGTCTTGTCCCTGGGGACAGCGGTGTCCGCCTGGAGGGGCAAGAGACAGGCTCAGCAAATCATTCAGCCCCAATCCCCGGTGCCTGTCAGCCAAAGCAAGCGTGAGTATTGACTGCGGGCTGAAACTGGCTGGCTGTCGCAGGGATGGGACCGTAAAGCCAACTAAAGTTGTGGCTGAAGTTTTGCGCGCGCGCGTGCGCGCGTGGAGGCTGTGCACGCCTTAATGAGAGAAACCGGCTGTGGACACAAAAGACATTAGTTTTTGAGCAGGCTGGTTCTGAGGGCCTAGGATAAGATAATACTGGGGAGGACAGGGGCTCTGCGCCGTTCTGCTGTGCTCTTATCCACTCACACGTTAGGTCGTCTTCCGGAGAATTCATCAAAGCGTTCCTTTAAAGAGAAAAATAATTCACGCCTTTAAACTTTCGTTTGGGTTTACTGTGGTCTTTCTTATTTTCTGTGTTACTAAACAGCTTGTTAGATAGATATTTTCAAAATGGGGTGGGAAGAAGGCAGCTACATAGCCGTGTGGCTCCTAACTTTGCAAGAGAGGTAATTTAGTTCATTCGCATTGCCTCAGGGGGCCCCTCAGGACCCTTCTCGAAGAAAAAGAATCAGACTGGCATTCCTATTCCAGTTTTCCAAAGACACACCTCCCTTTGCCTTGGCTAAAGGAAAGTGCCTAAAGTTGCCCTCATATTACCCAAGAAAAGCGTAGAAGTTTCTTGGATATTTTAAAATGCAATTGCAGTTATCTGCTTTTCAAAATGTTTCCACTTCTTTGATGTAGACCCCTGGCCAGATGGAAATGACATCATTGTATAACATTTAGCTAAGTTAAAAAAAAGGGGAGAAAGGAATACCTAAATATCTACGTGTACAAATTTGTGGTTAACTCTTTAGATAACTAGTTTCTACATTTTAGTGGAATATTGCTTTTAATTCTCCTCATATTCTGGAGATTAACTTATTTTTTCTATATTTGTTGCTTAGGCTTGTCAATTTAGTTGTGCAAGGAAATTCCATAAACTGGAAAAAGAGAGGGGAGGGAGTGCAAATGTAATAATTTTTTGTTCAATTATTTACAGTTGGTTGTTTTGACAATGGGAATCACTATCAGATAAACCAACAATGGGAACGCACGTACCTGGGCAATACCTTGGTTTGTACCTGTTATGGAGGGAGCCGAGGCTTCAACTGCGAGAGTAAACCCGAACGTAAGTGTTGGGAAGCCTGGTAGTTAGTGTCTTGTAGTAAATGGAGAAGTGATGCTTGTTAATTAAACTTAGCATCGGTAGTTAAAAGGACATACGCCATTTTTTTCAATGGAATGATCCACGGTTTTCTCTTAAAAACATTTAATAACTGCTAATTTTGCTTTTCACATGTCACCTGTACCTTTAAAGCAAAAGAACAAATGTATCTCCAAGTCATTCCTAGAGTTTTCTTTTTGTGTTACTCCCCCGAAGGTTTTGATAAGAAAATCAAAGATTTTGTATGTTCTCCCATCGAAACACTTGCATATAAAGTTTTAACTCATTAGAAAGTAGTTTTAAATCTAAAATTATAAGATTATGGGCCAGAAAACACTTTGGGCATTATATTTTAAAATGATTTTTTCTTTTACACAAAACCACTAATTGCTTCAAAGTTTTCATTCTCTATGACCATTGATATGTTTCCTGTAAATTATGGCAACTTGCACAGAGAAGAAACAGGGATGGGGCCAGAATGGAAATAGAAGGATTAACAAGTGACTGTGACTGGTGGGGGTGGAGCTCTTCAAAGTGTTTGCTTTTTAATGTGGACCTTAGTTTGACTTTCTGAGTCAGAGATCTGAAGTCCTTCCTTCACTGTCTAGCCAGTCCTAAGGGAGTGCTTCATATGGCTTTCTCCTAGGGCCTGACTCTTTCACAATAGAAATTAATTTACGGGAAATTAGGGAACTTGTCAAAGCTCAAAAGTCGAAGCTTTATTAGAGCCTAAGGTAAAATCTAGGTCTCCCACTTAACTTTTTAAAAACTTTTTCTTGTATTGTGTTGCTCGTAAAATGGGAAAGTGAGTTCTCCTTTGGATGCGATTAGAGCGATAGAAAAGCTTTTACGTATGTGAGGCTCACATGGACTCTTCTTCTCCCCTCAGCTGAAGAGACTTGCTTCGACAAGTACACTGGGAACACTTACCGGGTGGGGGACACTTATGAGCGCCCTAAAGACTCCATGATCTGGGACTGTACCTGCATCGGGGCCGGGCGAAGAAGAATAAGCTGTACCATTGCAAGTAAGAAAGACATTCTGTAAGGTGATGCTCAAATATCATAAAGAAGAATTTCTCCATGACTGTCATGGTCATGTTCTGTTATCGATGACTAGATAGTTTTAATTTTGGGACTTACTTTCCCTAGGTGACCAGGTACTCTTATGTGGTCACCCAACTGGTTTCCGTGCTTCTGAAAGATGTCTCTGAGCACAGGTAGAACCAATGTTTAGTCTGTGTGTGTTTAAGTGTGTGTATGTGTGTGTGCATAGTGTAACCAAGTGGTTCTCCTGGGTTCCACCCCAGTAAGACATGTTTAAAGGAGTTGCCCATTTTACATTACCTGGACATCTTCAAGCCCAACTGATCATGTGATTACTCTGCAGTGATTGGGAAGATGGCTGCGGAGAGTGAACCTCCCATTGAGTGGACCGCTCTTCTTGTTTATAATGCTGAGATCTCTTGCACCCCACACAAAGAGTCTGGTTTCTTTGGGACCAATAGTTTATACCCAGGAAGTGGATCTCTCTATTCACAGGGATAATGTGGTAGCCTACCAGTGTTTCCAAGATACTTTGGGGACTGAGTGGATGCTCATCAATTTTAGTTTATTTAGCTGAGGTGCTCTTTCCAGTGTGATTCACTGTGTTACAAATAGATTCTACTAACATAGCATTTAGTTTATTTGATCCATCCTTTAAGTATAAGTCACTTCTAAGACTTCTGTCCAAAAGAACAAGTCAGTCCCTTGTGAATAGGCCCAACTGCTTTCCCTATACTTAACGTTAGGGTTTATCCAAATTTATTGGCAAATGTTAAGAGTCAGTGGACCATAGTGTTTACAGTCTAGTGGAGAGTTGAGCCTTTGGAGGTGTTTAACAGCCTAGAAAAGTACTTGGATTTTCACATTTGATAAGTACACCTCTCTTTGCTTTCTGCCAAAATGACATTTCTAACCTAGGCTAAAATGCAGACTCTCCCCACTCCCGAAAGCTGAAATACTATACCCAATATGGCTTTTCCATTGAATTAGTCTCAGGCTCAACCTGCTGTGTATGAGGTGGCCATGCCTGCCAGCCTTTCTTTTCTGCTTCAGGACCCAATTTCCTGTGATCCCTCTGGGGAACCAGGATTTATGACCTCTTTCTTTGCCATTCAATTTTCTCTGTGGTTTCCCATTGTGTTTAAACAAAACATTTAATTGAATGACCCCAAGTGACCAGACCTGTTAACTTTTCCCCTGTCTCTGATGGGAAAGCTGCTCTCTGTGTCTTTACTTTGGCTAACCTAAGTACCTACTCTAGGTAGAACAGGAGACCTATTCTTTCTTGTTTTAAATGTTTTCTATCCCGCTCTCTTTAACTTTTTTTTAATCTTGAACAGACCGCTGCCATGAAGGGGGTCAGTCCTACAAGATCGGTGACACCTGGAGAAGACCGCACGAGACTGGTGGTTACATGCTAGAGTGTGTGTGTCTTGGTAACGGGAAAGGAGAATGGACCTGCAAGCCCATAGGTGTGTGACTCCTACCGATGAAGGAGGGTTGGGGATCCATACAGTGTTGGGTTGGACCAAATTCTACTTGGACAAGGGGTCTGAATTGCAGTTTTAAAAAATGGTGAACTTGGAATTTTATTTTAAATAATGAAATATTTTAGCCCTGCCTGGTGTGGCTCAGTGGATTGAATGCTGGCCTGTGAACCAAAAGGTCACACTGGTTTGATTCCCAGTCAGGGCACATGCCTGGGTTGTGGGCCAGGTCCCCAGTTGGGAGCATGAGAGAGGCAACGGATAGATGTATCTCTCACACATCGTTTTCTCTCTCTCTTTATCCCTCCCTTCCTCTCTCTTTAAAAATAAATAAAATCTTTAAAAAAATTATGAAATGTTTTATAATCCTTAGTTTTAAAGAATCAGATCAAAAAGTACCTGTATGTAAGTCTCACTTTTGTTTCAAAAGCACATGATAGATTTGAAAGATTTAGGAAGAAGTAATTTCTTTTGTCTAACACCTAATATCAGGTTTTCCTCGGTCAAGATATAAGTTATTTAAAAGGAAAAAAATGATACTTTTGACATTTTTATTGGAACCCACTAGACTGAGGCACAAACTTGTGTGTGCTCTATCGAAACTTAGGTATTTTTTTACCCAAATTGTTGAGTTCCTTTTGATCTCAATCCTTAGTTGATTCTCTAGATACAAATTTGAAATTTTCTTTCTATTTTAATCTAGTTATTGTTCTATAATTCAGAAACTTTTATTTTCCTTTGCGTTGTATTTGTTTTTATAGAAATCCAATTTTTAAGGACTTTCTTGTCATTTTTTAGGCATTCATAATTGGTCATTCATAATTAAATTGGAATTTTGCATATTTAGTTTCCCCCAGACTGGGTACATACATAGATTCTTTCCAGTTAAAAGTGCTGGTGTGAAGAAGAATGGTACTGGCTGAAAATATGTAGTCCATGTACTTCTGTACTTATTAGGGGAACAGAGTTGCTGCCTGCCAACTCAACTTGAGCTTTCTTTCGCTTTGGTTACTATGTGCTTAGTTACAGGGCATGGCTTTCTTTTTGAACAGAGTACCACTTAAAAAAGATGTGGCTGGATTTTTGCTTACACATACACTTTAAATTACAGGGACACGGCACAATTTGAAATAACTTCTTTTCTTCCTTCTTTTGCATTCACATTTTCCTACAGCTGAGAAGTGTTTTGACCATGCTGCGGGGACTTCCTATGTTGTCGGGGAAACCTGGGAAAAGCCCTATCAAGGCTGGATGATGGTGGATTGCACTTGTCTGGGAGAAGGCAGTGGACGTATCACCTGCACCTCTAGAAGTACGTTGTAGATGTTGACGTTAAGATGAGTCCAGGTATTCTTTTCTGGATGTCTAGACAGAATTGTGATGCGATGTCATCTAGAACACACCCAATACACCAACATTTGTGGTAGCTTTTGGATGTCAAGAAAAATTCCATAACAAACTTATTCTGCTTCTTCAAAGAAGATTAAATTAAAAAAAAAAAACAAAACCTTAGTTCAGTAAGGATTTAGACTATCAGCCACAAAGGAGGAAACTTGATATTCATTTAAATGCCAGCTGGGTTGTGGACATGAAGATTAGTTGCAAATGTTTAATCTAAACTATTCCTGGGATATTTTCAAAGTATTAAGAGCAAAGAAATCATTAAAATAACATGCAAATGCACCTTTGACCACGTGGGTGCTGCTGGCATGAAATGGATCACAGTTCTAAAGCTTTGGGTTTCCTTTTATGTTCTACATTGAAATCATAAGCAGGAATGATGGAAATAAAAAGTGTTTATCCCACTGGTTGAAGGGATGTGTCTCCTATGAGGTTAAGGACAGTGTCCCTTACTTAAAGCCTTAAATAAACTCAGCAGCACTAAAAACAAGCAGGCCTCCCTCCGCCAGCTTTTCTGCTCCTTGTAAGACTGCCTCCAGGCCTTGTTGCCCTGGGGGGGGGTCAAGACTTCTTTTTATGAAAGTTCAAACTAATAGCAACTGCAGAGTTTTATAGAAGCAAAATACCCATTAACTCTGCGTGTTATAAATACATTGACAATCAAATCTAAATATTTTGAACCTATTTTATTTATGTAGCTTAAAATGTTTAACCATCTTAAAATGTTCATCATCCAGATTTGAATACTTTGCTAACAAAAAGTAAATCTCTCATGGAAAGTAATAACGATTCTGACCAAATCTTTCCCAGAAACTTGATGGTTCATTAGATTTTTTTTTTTTTTTTTTTTGCATTTACAATGTTATTATGAGCATCAGACTTCCAAGACCTTGGTGGTAATTTTTTTTCTTTGTGGTAATGTTTTCAGCTTAGGACAAATGAGATGTCTGACTCAAACTGTTACCTATTATTTAAAACTCTTCTAATAGCAAGTTGGGAACAGCTTCTCAAAAAAAAGTCATTTATTTTATGAAAATTTTTAAGTCTGCTTTGTATAAGATGGTGTAGGGATACAAAAATGCATTGGACAGTAGCTCAGCTGTCAAAGAGCACTTAGTGAGTACGTCAAGGAGATGAGAAAGCTTACGTAGACATCTTGTACAAAGTACAATATGAAGGGCTTCAAGGTGACTACTGAAAATAGGGCTGTGGAGGTTCGAGGGGAGACAGTCCTTTTAGCCGAGGACTTGGGAAAAAGCTGTAACCTGCCATAATGCCTTCATTTAGACCTCTGTTCTGGTGGGAGGTCAGTGTGGGTGTATATTTGTGTAAATTTGCATCAGCTGTCCCATTATTTTTCTCTTACCCAGTGTAGTTATTTTCTGACTCACAAACAAATCAAATCCTCTATACTCACATTATAGCATATGGGCAAAGCCAGATTATAATTGAAACAATCTATTTGCCAGACAATTGAACACATAGACTAATGGTAATTTGATTATAAAATATCATTTTACAATAATAGTCCCACTTTTCCACGTGAAGAGTTAGCACTGAGCAATTCAAGAAGCCATGTTGTTAGTGATTTTAAATAGGTGTGTGGGGGAAAGGAGAGAACATATTAGTCAGAGCAGCTGATGTCCCCTGAATTTTTCATCAAACAGATGAAGAGAGAGATGCTGCTGTCTTTTTTCTAGCTTCTTTGGGGTTTCTCCCCAAGACCTTTTGAATCCTACTTGCCTTCATACTGTTCCTGGTTTTCTAAACAAAGTCCCCTATTGAAGGGCAGGTCAAATAGTACTGGGAAAGCCTGAGAAGGAAAGACAAGGCTGGTAGAAAACCAGAGAACAAATTTGGTCAAAAGGACCTTGGGGAAACTCTAAAAAACGTTAATGAATGAAAGATGATGGAAAAAGTATTTTGGCAAACAGAGAAGTGGAACTAGATTAAATCAAGTGGCTCTCTTTCTGTGGGAACCAAGGTAATCCCATCTTTTGGAAGTTTAACATGTGTGGAACCACAGCTGAATAGAAACATATAAAAAAAATAGCTTACCATACTTTAAACTGCTGTGTGTGTGTGTGTGTGTGTGTTAAAATATGTACATATTTTAAGTTTCAGTTGAGCATGTGCCAAGCTTGACCTGACTTACATGTATTTAAATGTCTCCTTTCTAACAGACAGATGCAACGATCAGGACACTAGGACGTCCTACAGAATCGGAGACACCTGGAGCAAGAAAGACAATCGGGGGAACCTGCTGCAGTGCATCTGCACGGGCAACGGCAGAGGGGAATGGAAGTGTGAACGGCACGCGTCCGTGCAGACCACCTCCACCAGTGAGGCCCGGAGGGAGCAGGGTGGGAAATGGGGTAGCATTGCCAAAAATACTTCTGCAAGTCCACCATTCCCTTGACATGCCATTTAAGGATGACTTACAGTGTTTCAGCTAGTAAGCTGAGTTCATTTGTAGGGGGGAGAAACAGTTTTAGCCCCAGGAGATTAAATTGGTGTTTAAACAAAGGCTAGTATCATAAAATCTATATACATATATAGATATAGATACATATATAGTTTATATACATATATAGATACAGATACATATATATGTACACATATAGCTACATACATACATGTACATGCATGTGGATTTTGAATATCTAAAGTGCATTTTAATGGACATGAGAGTTATGATGAGTTATATGATTAGGTGATTCTTCTGTTTGGTAAGGGGAAAAAAGTACATATATTCTATTTTCAAAATGGAATACATTTTCTTTGTCTGACATTCAGCTCTTTTTTAGTGGGAAAAATCCTTTACATGTGTTTCCATGCTCCAGCAAACCTTGTTGTATTCCATAAAACAATACACATTTTCTTTATAAATTGGTATTAATGATTTGAGAAATTTGTGGAGGCCCAGAGATGGGAATGAATGATGCAATATCTAAGTATTCTTTTACAAAGAAGTTTTCATTATTTCTGGTATAAGAGAAAGATTCTTGCCTTGTAGCCTCTTTTATAAGAATCAGAAGAAAGCACACAATCAATGTCGTGTACTTCTGTTGTTATTCTTAATATATTTGAATAAGTTTTCACTATGTAATGTACTAGCCTCATTGCTTAGCCTCTTAGTGATCAGTCATTTTCCTAAAAATCTTAATTATTTGCTTAAGTTTTTTTCCTTTTGATGAGTTATCATGTTGCTCTGAGCACTTACTTACAAAGGTGAACAAGATTAGATTTGATATTATCTTTGAGTTATTTGATTATTATCAGTAAAATTGCTGCTAACCCGAAAAAAAAAAACAATTGCAAATATCAATCTACGGAAAGAGTTTAATTTAAAAGGGTAATCAAGGTTATATGGTGGAAGCATTCAATAAATGTTACCTATATTATTAATATTATTAAGATTACACGGAAAAAGTTCCATTATTCAAAAAGGTCTCAGAAGCACTGGATTAAGCAAAATGGAACCTACTTTGACAGGATCTTTATGCTCCTTTGCACTGTGACTCTCCCAGGTGGGGAGTATGAATACAGATGCTTTATTTCCCAGTGTGGGTGATCTCGGGAACCGTTGTCTGTGAAGTAAGTATCTTTGGCTTCTACTTAGGGAGATGCTGACATCGTCAAACAGTTCTAGCTTCAGTTCTGACTCTGCCCCACTGTGGGCCTGGTCTTCAGGAGAATAGATTTGTAAAACTTTAAAGAAAAGATCCACACCATCTGTTGTGTCATCTTGAAAAGAAAGGCATTTTAAGAGAATTGATTAGTTTTAGAAAAAAACACAACACATTCACAGATAATCCTAAGAAACAAAATGTGGAAGGAGGGGCAACTTCCAGAGAACCCACACGGCAGCCCGGGGCATGCCCCGAAGAGCCCGTAATCACGCAGAGGGCACGGGGCCTGCTGCAGAGTGACAGAGGCTTCTCAGAACAACGTCAGGAAGAGAAGTGCCCAGGTATATTGGGCTTCTGGAAGCTGCCAAGAGGGGAAGGGTGAGGAAGATGGTTGCACGTGAAAAGCAGAAGACGAGGACAGCACAGGGCACATTGGGGAATGATGAGTCAGTAGTTCAGTGAGACAAGGCACAGAGCGAGGGAGGAAGCGGTCAGAAGAGAGCTGGATGGGAGTTGGTGTGGCGAGCTGTGAAGGCATGGACTGTGAGCTTCCTGGATGAGTGAGGAGTTGTTGAAGGTATCTGCTCTGTTGAGCAGAGACATAATGTCTGTGGTTTGGAAATAACAGTCCCCGTAGCTCCAGGTGAGCCGGTAGGTGGAGACGATTTGGTAGACTTTGTGGACTATTTCCTAGGCTGAGTGCCAAAACAGTGGAGAACAGGAGGAGCATTTCTTTGTAGTTTCAGGTCAGTAACAACACGGATTTCTGAGTGGTCGGTACCTGGCCCCAGTGATTCCAACTTCAGGAAATAGTTATTTTCTCTGGTCCAACTTTGTGATTTTCCTGTCATGTCCTTAGGATCTGGCACCGTCACAGATGTTCAAATGGCCGTTTTCCAGCCTCAGACTAACCTCCAGCCTGTTCCGTACGGTCACTGTGTCACAGACAGTGGTGTGGTTTACTCGGTGGGGATGCAGTGGCTGAAGACACAAGGAAATAAGCAGATGCTTTGCACTTGCCTGGGCAATGGGGTCAGCTGCCAAGAGACAGGTATGCATTATCTTTTCCAAAAAGTGCTATCGATACCTCTTTTATTATTTAGTTTTTGAAAGGCAGTACATTCATTTACCAAAAAGTACAAGACAATAAAACAAACATGAAGAGGTTATAATTTTACCCCTAATGATAACAGCCAGGATTGACATTTGATATTTTCTTCCACTCTTTTCAATCTATGTGTTTTCTCTTCTGTAGTGAAGATTAAGCTGCTCTGTATTGCCTTTATTTGTCTAAGTGTTGTTACAAGAGGGTTGCTTTCTGAATAACTAATCATCCATATTTTATACTCCAAATCTCAAGCTGCTGGAGCTTTGTAAACTTCTTTTAACAACCTAATGCATCTCTTCTGGCCTACAGAAGTGGCAGTTAGTAATTATAGCAATAATAATTGGTATACTTGACTTTTCCCCTAGAATAGTCTCATGTGTTGATACTTATGCCGCTAACAGAATCATGCATATTCCTCCAGTATCCTTTGAGAAACACCTTTAATTAACCCATATTAATATAGCTTTACAAGTGGTGAAACTGAGGCATGGTGGCAGAGGTGGCAGCAAAGGACGTCTGCAGAGAAACTTAGGTGTTGCTCTGTCTACTTCCTGAGTAATGCATTTTTGGGTGAAATTAGCCAGATGATCATCTATCTCTGTCATATAAGCTCAGTCTCCCATTTAAGGTATAAATAAGCAGCTACTAGGGGTATAAATGCAGCTGTATTTACTGAGACCTTTTTGGTTATGCTTGTAGCTGTAACGCAAACTTATGGTGGCAATTCGAACGGGGAGCCGTGTGTCTTACCGTTCACCTACAATGGCAGGACTTTCTACTCCTGCACCAGCGAAGGGAGACAGGATGGCCATCTCTGGTGCAGCACGACTTCCAATTATGAACAAGACCAGAAATATTCTTTCTGTACAGACCATACTGGTGAGTGTCCCCAGGGGGAAACCCAGCAGTGAGAAAGACCCATTTCTCATGCCCTGTTTTTATCAGTCAGCAATCCAGCCATTAATTTTGAGGCTGCACAGGAAGTATCCCTCTTCTGTAGTCCAGACCCAAGAGACATGGTGCTAATTTAGCCGTTGAAGATCCTTCCATGGTCCCTAGCCCTCTTGGAAAATGACACCGAGGGAAAAGGCTGCCAGTTCATTTATTTCTGACACATCGGGATTATGATGGGATTAAAGATACTTGCATGTTAAAACCAACATGTACTCCCACAGGGCTGAAGAATACAGAGGATGGATGATTGCTTTTGCTTCTTTTGTGGTTGAAACTATGCTTTATTCAAAGTCAGCATTTGCTTTTTTTTTTTTTTTTTGGATAGGAAACATGAGAGTGAAAATTATGGTGAACACACTAAGAAAAATTAGAACTATATTATCAGACATCTTTTATTCTGAGACAGACTCTGTAAATGAGCTGCAGAAGCCTGGCTCTCTCAGAACCTCTCTGTGATCATCCCCCGCTGCATATTGCAAAGCTCAGTGGTAATGTTTTCCTTCCTATTTGTGAATTGTTCTGGGCAGTGTTGATTCAAACCCGAGGTGGAAATTCCAATGGTGCCTTGTGCCACTTCCCCTTCCTGTTCAACAACCACAACTACACCGACTGTACTTCGGAGGGCAGGAGAGACAACATGAAGTGGTGCGGGACCACGCAGAACTATGACGCCGACCAGAAGTTTGGGTTCTGCCCCATGGCTGGTAAGATAGCCCTTATGGACTGAAACAGCACAGTGTCCACTTTATCTATTAAGACATAATTTTGAGATTGTAAAACAACTTTGTGATATAATACATATATATGAATTATAGTTATTTATATAATAAAAAAAAACTATTGGTGTAATTTGGAATCCAAACATCTAAATGAAGTAAAAAGACTCTTTAAAATATCTGGACTTTTAAATTTTGCACAAATATGTCTTTTGTAAAGAGCACCCAACTGAGTAGCTTAAAATATTTCAAATGTAACTACCTGTTATAGCCACAGACCTACAATATCTACACATGATTTTGGATTCACTCATAAGGTCTATCACTGATTAAATACCAAAATGACCAAAACTATGTTTTCTGACAAGTAAGGGATCTTTTTCTAAAAGATGGGTTTGGGTCTAGTTTGTATGAATGGAGAAAGGGGAACCAAGACCTTTTATTTGTTTTCGAATCTCAAAAACCTCAAACTACATTTGATTTTCCAGTTGTAGAATCAAGAACCTCTATATTGTATTGTCAACTGGCATTATGAGGCAACAAAACATAAAAAAAAAACAACAACTAGGCTTTTGTTTTTTTTCGTTTCAACCAAAGAGAAGGTTGCATTTAGAAGAAAAATACACTGGAGCTTACAATTCTATCCTTGTACCCGTAGCTTCCCTTTGAATTAGAAAACACTGGAACAGGAGTCAAATCCAGACTTCTGTGTAATGCAAACCCTTTGTGTGAATGTGTAGGGGTCATCGTGGTTTGACATCCCCTAACCTTTCCTGCAATTACTTCCTGCAACATACCTTATCCCTGAACTGTGCTTTTCTCTCTGGGACTCAAGACTGTTCCGATTTCTTTGAGGCACACGAGATTCTTTGCAAGTGGGAGTTCTTAGGATACCAAACTAGACTGATAATACTGCCTTCCTTTCAAAACCTTGTGATCATTTTTTATCAAGTGTATATTTCCCATCCATTTCTAAACAGCCCACGAAGAAATCTGCACAACCAAAGAAGGGGTCATGTATCGCATTGGTGACCAGTGGGATAAACAGCATGACATGGGGCACATGATGAGGTGCACATGCGTGGGGAATGGCCGAGGGGAATGGACCTGTGTCGCCTACTCCCGGCTCCGAGGTATGCTTGCTGATGCATGAAAACATTGGAGAGGACAAAGGGCACCGAGAGGGTGACTTTGATGTGAAAACTTGTACTTACCAGAAGTAGGAGAACACATGCAGTACCACTCCATGAGTCTACTGTGCTGGATAAGTTCCACGTGGTAGGCAGCCAGTTAAGAAAAGCTGGCACAGCAGTTCTACAGTTCTGAAACATTTCCAGGATGTGAGGCTTGGGCCGAGCCAAAAAGATGACTTCAAAGGCTAGAACACCATCATTTGATCTTTTAGTGTTTAGTTATGCCATCAGATTCTTGTCTAGAAAAGTTTGAGCAATTTCTGTGAAGAAAAGAGACTTTGCTCTTCTAAAATCGGATCCTGGCAGATCCAGATTTAAAGAGACAAATACATAGAGAGGTCAGTTTATTCTGTCCAGATCAGTTTTCCCCTTTTACACCCAGGTATAGAATATAGGGATATTGATTTATTAAATCTATCTAAATTTTTCTATTTGTTTAATTTGAAAATTAAAAGATAGGTAGAACTCTGAGCTAATAAGTTGTCCATGGAGCTGGTGTGCTGTTACTGGCCTGAATTTGTTCCCTTTGTGTAGAAAACATTTTTGTGTCTTCAACGGGTAACATGATCCAGGAGCAGTAAGAGTTACATATGATGCTGCAGGGAAAGGGCCCCAAGTAGGAAGGAGTGCAGACCAACTCCTCACTTTGCAGAGGAAGGAGCTGAAGTCCAAAGAGAGACAGCGATTTTCTCAGGATCTCTCAGGGAACAGAGTCTGCATAATTCTTTTTAACTTTATGAATGCTGTAGATGCCATTTTATTTCCCACATCCCATTATCTTCCCCACCCCCGCTATTCCAGATATCAGACCATCCTACCATGCTGGCTGCTGTATATGAGTGTGTTTAATCTTCCTCCCATTTATTGTAACAAGCAGAGATTTAAAGGACATTATCAACTAAGCCAGAAGTTTTCCAAAAGTAAAACACATATTTGTTCAAAAATTGCCTTTCCACAAAAAGGTGTATTTCACCACATTCTTCAGGGGTATCTACTTTGCCCATCATTTACAAGTTTATAAGAGGGAGACTTTTTGTGAGTACAGAAGTTGTATTACTAACTGAGCTTTGAAAGATGTTTATTCTATGCCAGCAGAAAAGTTATTTTTAAATATTTTATTTTTAGGGAAGAGGGCAAGGAGAAAGAGAGGGAGAGAAACAGCAATTGTGGTTGCTTCGCACATGCCTCCTACTGTGGACCTGGCCCACAACCCAGGCCTGTGCCCTGACTGGGAATTGAACCTACGACCCTTTGGTTCGCAGGCCAGCACTCAATCCACTGAGCAATAGCAGCCAGGGCTAGAAAAGTTATTTTAATGGGAGGTCTTGGTAATTTAGTGGAAGGAACTGTGTGTTTTGAAAAGTATAGGGTTTTTTTGGTTTGTTTCAAAAGTTCTCCATCCATCCCACTGTTTCCTAAATAGATCAATGCATAGTTGACGACATTACTTACAACGTGAACGACACATTTCACAAGCGTCATGAAGAGGGACACATGCTGAATTGTACCTGCTTCGGTCAGGGCCGGGGTAGATGGAAGTGTGATCCCATTGGTAAGTAGTCATGCCTCTCCAGATAGATGTGGCCACTGAAAATAGTTAGTGGGTTTCAAATGAGGAGAGCTGTTTGATATTTATTACTTGATCGAAGTTGGATCAAAGAGCTTTGCAAAGTCTTTCCTCTACTCACAGACCCATATATAATCTTGATAGTGGCAGTCATCTAATTTTGCTAAATTTGGTGACAAATACAGTTTTCTTTTCACTAAATGAAATTTGTCATTTGGTTCTGAATCATACAGATCGTCCATGTTATGGAAGAGAACTTTCCTTTGCTGACTGTGCAATAACTTGAGCAAATGATGACACCAGTAAATACCTCCCTCCAAATACTTTATTTTCCTTGGTTGCCCTTTACAATAGATCTAAGCAAATAGTGAAGGTTGAGCCTCAAAAAAGCTGTGTTACCAGCTTTAAGGTAACTCATTAATGCTCCTTTACTAAAAGAGACAGGTTGCTCACTAAGAAAACAAACCGATCAGATATTTGAGTTTGTTTGACCTGAGATTGCCAAAGCTGAGAGAGAAGCCTGACAGGTTTTCTTAGAAACTGCCCAGCATGTATTCACCATGAAAATCTGGCTCATTTATTTACATGTAAAATTAAATCTGCCAAATTTTAATAAAGCATATAAAGTGATATTTTGTCCTTGCTATTCAAATGGTAAATCAGTCATGATATGGGTAAACTATAGCACTTTATTTTCTCAAATTAATATTCAGCATATCAACACAGCATATTTTCTCAAATTAATATTCAGCATGGCAACACACACTAGAATTTAAATTTTAAAATTTTTATTTAGAAATATTGTTCTTTTAGAAAACTAAGTATTCCTCCTGATAAATTTTTTTACTGCTCATTTTTCTGTGCAGTAAAATATATGAACAAAATATTTTTTTAAGTGCATATATTTGTAACGGCAGTCGGAAGTTTCTGTCAAAACTAACAATGAATGCTCCAGCACCCTGAAATCACATTTGCAGCTTTAAGTCTTCGAGGCTGCTTAACCTTTACTTGTGTGTATTTTAGACCAATGCCAAGATTCAGAAACTCGAACATTTTATCAAATTGGAGACTCCTGGGAGAAGTATGTGCATGGCGTCAGGTACCAGTGCTACTGCTATGGCCGTGGCATTGGGGAGTGGCATTGCCAGCCCTTACAGACCTATCCAGGTAAGTAGCTCCATTCTTGCCAAGTGAGAATTAGAGACAAGCTTAGGAAAACAGGAAGGGCAGCATCAATGTCTGATACCTAATACCCAGATGCCTGAGTTGGGGTGTCCTTCATTTCCATCTTTTTCTTCTTTCACCATCTAATAATCAATTGAATTTTTGACTAAAAGCATTTTCTTTTTTCCCCAATCAAATAAAAGGTGTGAAAGTCTGTGAAAATGTGCTTAAATGTAATTTGATTCTTTGAACATTAAGTTAAAACACTGGCTGATTTCATCTCCCATCCATACCTGGGAATGGAAACCATAGCGTGAACTGTGCAGAGAGTAAAGGGTTAGAGCTTTGTGTGATGGTTCCTAACAGAGCAGTTGTATAGAGAAATTACATGAAATACAATATAGGGTCCGTGTTCATTCAGTTCTCCCTCTAGGCTCCTTTCTCGTCAAAATTTTCATTTGTTTGATCAATTGGAGTGTGGAACAAAGTACCCTGGGTCAAGAAGTGAATAACTTGATCAGTTCTCCGCCCACGCAGTTCAAACGCTCTCAAATGTTTATTGCTGGGGTCTTTTCAGGTCACAGGGCATTATTAAAATGCATTAATAATGGTTTTATTAATTTATTTTTAAAAAATTGAATTTAAGTTCCACTGAGTGATTAATTATTTTTTAAAAAGTGTTGAATTATAAAAGTCTAATTTTTAGGCGTCAATTATTTGAGCAACTACTGAAGTGCAAAGCCTCCTAGGCTCCCATTAACTTTAGACTTCAAACATGGCCTACATTCAGAAATAAAAGGAAAGCTTTTTCAGGGCCTCAGAAGCTGCCTGTGACAGAAATGAAGATTAAGTTAACTGAGTCCCTCCATAATGTGATAAGAAATCTATCCTAGATAACAAGATATGAAATAATTTGGCTAAGGGCAGAGGTCAGCAAGGCATGGGTTCCAGCTCTGTCACCGCTTCTAAAGAGGTACATGTGAAGCTTCACTCACTATTCATCTGTAAAATGGGGAGATCTAGCTGCTTACTCTTCAAGTTCCCTCCAGCACTAGCAGACTAATGATCTGATCCGGAATACCACCCACCCAGGTACACTCTTCCCATGACATTTGAAGAGGTCCTGCTCTCCTCGAGCCATAGATAGACACGGTGAGGCCTGCCAGGGTGACTTTGCTTTAGGCAGGTTCCCAGCACAGATTGATCTGGCTCTAAATTGTATTTTATGGTGAATTTGAGTATAAGAATCATTTAAAAAATTTTTTTTATTTAGTCAGTTTTAAAACTATGGTTGCAGAATTACCATATGTTCAGAAAGTGTCATTGTGGTTTTCTTCTCAATTATGCAAAGGATAGAAACTTCTAAGTGAAAATGCTTTCTAGTTTCTGTATGTATGATTGTTATTGGTGTGGTGTGAGAATCTAGGGAAAGTGATTTTCTTCTCACTGATTTTGAGAGAACATTTTCTGTCTTTTGAAATGAGCTTGTTCACGTAGCTGCTGGATGGAAGCGTTTCCGTGGACGTGTCAGAGGGGAAACTTGAATGGGAAGGAATCCTTCTGTGCTGGACTCTTACGTGTTGACCTTGTTCCTAGTCTTTCGAAAGATTAACAGTCCAGCCCATTGAACGCCGAGGAGATTTAGGGGGAGGAGTTTGGTATCTCTCCTCAGCACACAGCTTGTCTGTATATCTGGTTTTCTTAGTAATTTGTGCGTTGCACATGGGGGTTCTAAGAGTGGCGGGCACAGAAAGGATAAACAGGTTACCGATAGACTGTCTCTGAGCCTTGGCTCATCTGTCCCTCCACAGAGGCCTTGTTGAGTTGTTCAAACTGACTGAAGATAAGCGGCGCTTGGTTTGTCAATAAACAACTAGGAAGGCACAGATCTCGGCAAACTAAATAGAGAAAAAAGGACTGAGTCGCAAACCCATAAATGTTTAACTTCTCCAGGGTCACCTTGACTGGAAGTTACTCATTTTGACTTTATTTTATACTGGATTCTAAAGGACAGACCTGTATCATATCTTTACTTAACTATTTTACTGTTAGCCTGATCATATTGAATAAGAGAGCGAGTAAAGTTTTTGCAACCACGAGTAATTGTTCATCTAGGTTAATTTTAAAAGTTTTACCAACTCACCAGTTTTGAAAGGATGATCAGAATTTTAAATCTAAATAATGCAAACGATGTCAGAATTTTCAGGTTTCCAGTCCAATGTGGAGTAAGGTAGAGCATAGTGATCACCAGAATTAAATTGACCTTACAAATAATGGGCAAGTTAAGTCTCTACTTTCCCGGACAGCTCTGTGCCGAATGCAAGACCTCCCTCCACAGTTACGTGCGGTTCTCTGACAGGTGGGCTCTGGCACAAGCCTAGCACTGAGAACATAGAGCTTCAAACCCGGGCCTGAAGTTTTAGAAAGAATAGAAACTTCTCTAGGTTCGCTCCATTACTTCATTGTCCTCTTAGTGGCCGTAAGAGCACGGTTGGACATAAAGGTGGGCAGTAAAGGTCATTTGTGTTGCCTTTCTAAAACTTTGTTTTAATAGACATTTAACCATCATAAACTTTTTAAAATTAAAGACTGTTTTTCTTAGGGTAGTGTTGGGTTCACAGCAAAATTGATAGGAAGATTTTTCTTACACTTCCTGCCTCCGCACATGCGTAGCCTATCAGTACCTTTATCAGAAGGGTGCATTTGCCACGATCAGTGGGTTTACATGGAAACGCCATTGTCACCCAAAGTCCGTGGTTTACATTAGGGATCATTCTTGGTGCTGTATATTCTATGGCATCATAAACTTTTTGCCCTCAGAATTATGATCACCAAACTAAGTGAAACACGTATCAGGTATCTCTTTATCTGGGGAAATTATAGTAGGATTTCTTTAAAGGATCAATATTCAAACAACCAAATGCCAATTATTGTAAATAATTTAAGGACGCGATTCCTATATTTACTGGTTTATATGGAAGTAGTACTTTAAATCATCATGTCTCTAAAATTTTGCTTCAATGTTTATTTTTTTTACTTTTTATCTTCACCTTAGGATGTCCTTATTGATTTTAGAGAGAGGGAAAGGGAGGAGGTGGGGAGAGAACATTGATTAGTTGCCTCTTGTGCACACCCCAACTGGGACCTAACCTGAAACCCAGGCATGTGCCCTGACCGGGAATCAAACCCATGACCTTTTGGTTTGTTGGATGATGCTCTAGCCAGCTGAGCCACGCCAGCCAGGGCTCAATGTAATCTTTAAAAACTTATTTACATTTGTGAGAACCTTCATGAACCGACTTCTGTCAACTGATTAAAACAAACATCCTGCCCTGTTCTGGGAAGTATGTACCACATTAGAATGAAAAAATGAGAATTTTGTACATGAATTTTGGAAATCGTGTGGGTTAGAAATAGTTACATTAAATGAATGAAAGATTCAAAAAGTATTTGTTAATCTTCAATCAACTTGAATTATTCCCAGTGTGAAAGTGAATGTATTATTCTAGAACTTTTGTGTCTACACAGCTTTGCAAATTATATACTTTTTCTGCTGGAGAAAACTTTATTTTCAAAGAGAATTTAACAGCAAAGATAATGAGTTTGAAAATCAATATAGGATTTTCTAAGCGCTTTCAGAAAACCTACATCTGTTAATCTGGTGAAATGTTTTATTAAACACACAAAATTTTGCTCTGTTGGACAGAGTGCCTGTTAGAA
>VMDR010012135.1:0-27110 GCA_007922815.1 Macrotus californicus | reverse complement strand
ATTCTCTTTTATAGAATGACACATAACTTGTTAAAATGAGGAAAATCTATGTGTTCTTATGAAATGATTATGTATACTTTAGTGAAAAAAAAGCAAGTCACAGGGCGATGTACGCCCCGTTCTTTTTCTCCTACACCCACATTGGGACATGCACACACATGTGACCTGTTGTGCTGGTATGTTTATCAGGGATTTCTCAGAGGGTATTGAAGAAGTTAATAACTGCAGTTTTCTCTGAGTCAGAAGACTAGAGAATGGAATAATAGGGAGGTTTATTTTTTTATGGTATGTCTATTGTTGCTTTTGGACTCTTTACCATGTGCTCCTCATTCCCTCTCACAATAAAAGTATTTCATTAGATACAACTTGGAGTTCAGTTTTCTACTGTTTGTCAAGCTTCATAGATAGATAAATAGACAATTTTTAAAAATTCAACCAAATTAGCATGTATCAGAAATCCCTGTGGGAAATCACTAAAATACAGTGGGTTCTCTCCAGGTACCTAAGGAAGGGGCAGTACTGCCACTGTGTCCATATCTCACCTGGGTATACATACCGCACCCGGTCCCTGAGGGGGTGATATGAAGAGCCCTGATATGGAGAGTCATGAGTCAAACATTTTAGAAAATGTTTCAGATTTCTCTTAGAAAACTTACTTGTATGCATATTATCTTTCATGATACTCACTAAAAATATGACATTATAGTATATGCTCATGTGACCTTTTCCCTCCAGGCCTTCGCAAACTTGTCATTAGACATTTGAGTTTTGGTAACTCATGTCTCCTGGGATTATGAGCGTGCCAATTCATGTCATCTCCTCTTCTTAAACCTCATTTCCCGTGAATGCTGAGGTTGTGTGTGTGGATGTCGAGCATGTCCGATCACAACTGGCCTACCCTCTTTGGTTTGCATCAGGATGGGCCGTGATTACCACTTCTCCTGGTGGAAGGAGACCCTTCATTCTTTCTCGCTTTTACCACCTGCTGCTGCTACTGCTGGCTTTTTGCCAGTTCCTATCTCCCACCCCTAAGGAGAATGGAAGAGGGTTTGCCTTTCACATGAATCCACAATTAATTAATTGAACCTTTTGTTATACTATCAAGCAGAAACCTAGCTCTTCCAGTCTACATACCATAACCCATGTTTCTGAAAACTGCCCTGGAGGAGAGTTGAGTGGCTTTATGTAAGTTTGCAGTCAGACATTCCCTCCCATTCTGAAACTCACATTTAAAACTAAACCCAGGTATCTGAATATTCATATATCCCCAGGGTCTCTGTGAGGTCTCTGGTTTTGATGGACCTAAAAATCTGCCACAAATATTTTTAAACATTTTATTTAGGATGCCTCCTGGAAACGGTTTTTCAGGTCACTTACTCTCATAGCCTGGGATTCCCAGACCAAGCATATAGCTCCCTGGTTTTCAGGATCTTACTATATAATAGGAAATAGAGAAACAAGCAGTGCACGTGTTTCCATGTAATTGCTATTGTGCTTTGGGTTGCCAAGGTGACAACTACTGTGTGAACTATGAGAATCAGTATGCATATAGCTGTTGAGTTGTTAACATTCAAAACTGTGCATTATTCAGCAAGCTGTTCTCTATGTTTACTAGTCATGTAGGTTTTCTTCTTTAAAAGGACAAGTGATGCTCTCTCAGTTTCGTGGAAAGCATACTTAATAGTCCTCAGTAAATGGAATGGATTTGTTGCAGAAAAATGTGCCTGTATACTAAATTCTGTTTTCTTATGGATGTCCATTATAAAATTGGAGATACTATTTTGTGAATTTTGTTCCTCATAAAATATTATTTGCAGTTAGTACTGCAGCAAACTTAAAAAAACTGTAGATACCCTGGCCAGTGTGGCTCAGTGGATTGAGCTTCAACCTGCAAACTGAAAGGTCACATAAGGTCCGCAGTTATATTCCCAGTGAGGGCATATGCCTGGGTTGCAGGCCAGGTCCCCAGTTGGCGGCATGAGAGAGGCAACCCACCCATTTATTTCTTGCTTATTGATGTCCTCTCCCTCTCTTTTTCCCTCCCTTCCATTCTCTCTAAAAAAATAAAGTCTTAAAAAAACCTGTGGATAAAGTAAAATTTATTTTTCTATAAGAACATTTATATTAGGTAAATGGCAAAATAGAAATGCAGGATTTCTCAGGTTATTTTGCTTATCTGCCTCAATAGGTTAAGGTTTCAAAGAAGGAATAAAGGTAGCAGCCCTTGCAAAGAATCCTGATTGATCAAGCTTCTATTATAAATATTTTTCTTTTAAGTACTCCACAGTAGCAGAGTTCAAAGTCCTGTTTGGTTGCTCAGACCCTGGTCCTCCACAGGCTTCGTTAGACATGGAGAGTAAGTTCAAATGAGATAAGACATGGCCTAATACACAAACAAAAATTGTCTATCGTGGCCATCCTTTTGTGATTTATACATACATTAAATTATTATGTGGTACACTTTACACTAATACAATGGTATATGCCAACTGTACCTCAATACAACTGGGAAAACTTTTTAAGTAAAAAACAAAATTCTTAAAAAAAAAAACAAAAGCTGTTTAGGTAATAGCAATACTCACTCGGAAACCTTGACTTAATGGGGACTTTTTGCATGTGGGGCATAATAATGGCAACTACTTGGATATTAACTGTGACCAGTATATTGTTCTTGTGATTCAGTGCCTTCCTTTGAGGAGCTTATTTATTGAAAGTAACAATGAAAAAAATGTTTTCTAATAATTTTTGATTAAATAGTCCAGGACTTAATTATATCATATTCTGAATTAACAGTTCCTTCTGTGAGCTGAGTTTAAATAGATCAACTCAGTCACCACCCTCAAGGCACTATGAATCTGGCAAGAAAGCTAGAAAATGAACAGGCAGTATGAACAAAGTGCAATGACTGGCAGAACAAGAGTTCAGGGCACTATCATCGGCCCTTGAAAGTGTTACTAAAACAACTTCCCAGGGAACACAGTGCCGAGACCAAAAGGAGGCACAAGAATTACCTAGGTAAAGACATAACCCGGAGCATCACAGGCAGAGGGAAGGAAATATGCAAGGCCCAGAAGCAGATACAACCAGGGCATTGTAGGCAGCAAGGACACTTCCCATAGAGTATTCTGATAGTGACAGGCAAGCTTGGGGAAGCTGGGACATGTCAGGGCTTCATCCCTGCATTAGTGATAAGCATCCCACAACTGCTTTTTCGTCCCTTAAGGAAGCTAGTATTAAATTTACGCTCATGGACCACATGGGTTTCAGATGGAATTAAAACGAGTGCTTTCTTTGCTGAGTTCCCCTCTCTGTTGCCCTCCCTTGAATAAAGGTGGTGCAGTTTTGGTTATTAACTGTTCTTTCTGTGAGGTCTGAGAATCCTGTCAGAATTTGGAGCAGAGAGGAGGGAGTGGCAGCCCCAGTGAGCACTCATGTGGATATCATATACTGCTAGAGATTTAACCTTTGGGATGTGATTAGGTTATGAGGGAGGAGCCTTGCACCTTACAAAAGAGGCCCCAGAGGATCCCTCATCCTTTCCTCCAGTTGAGGATACAAGAAGTTTACAGCTCAGAAAAGGGCCCTTACCCAATTAGGGTGGCAACCTGCTCTCAAGAGACTTCCAGCCTCCAGAACTATGAGAAATTTCTGTTGTTTATAAGCTACCCAGTCAAAGGTATTTTGTTACAGCAGCCTGAACGAACATTCTCCCTGACATGATGTGATGAGGATATTTCTCTTTCAGTGGTCATGCCTCAATTCCATGGTCATGAGAAAACATCAGGTAAGCCCAAACTGAAGTACATTATACAAAATACCTGAGCAGTGTTCCTCAGAACCGTCAGGGTCATGAAAAAGCAAGGGAAGACTGAGACACTATCACAAATTGTGCAAGACTGTGGAGAGACAGCGACTAAATGCAACAGTGTTTTCTTGACTGAATCATAAGAAAAAGGATATTATTGGAAAAACTGGTGACATCCAAATAAAGCTGATTGTTTAGTTAATAGGAATGTGCCACATGCTCAGTTTCAGTGAACATGCCATGGTTCTGTACAATGTTAACACTGGTAAAGTTGGGTGAGGGGTGTACAGGCACTGTCTGTACTGTCTTCACAACTTTCTTATTCATCTAAAATTATCACCCGAAATGTTTTAAAAAGGACACAGGGGAGGATTCTAGCTTCTATGTGATGAGTGGACTGAGGCTGGGGTTGAAGAGGGGAAGTGGGAGAGCAGTGAGAATTACGGCTCCCAGAGTGCTCCTAATGAGAGGTGGGGGTGGCCAGGCGAGGAGGCGTGTGGTGGGGATGGAGGGAAAGGCATGTATTTGACAGTGTTTGGAAGTAGCCAAGAAGAGACATGGTGATGGACTGGATGGAAGTCATGAAATAGGGAGATTGGGGCAGGGAGAAGGGAAGGTGCTTCAATAAGGGTTCTTTTCCTAAAAATTAGATACAATGGTATCAAATTTCATTTCCAAAACCTTCGCTAGTTTCCTCTGAAAATATAGAGACCAAACTCCTCATCCTGACCTACAAGACCCTCCATAATTCAGTCCCTACTTGGTTTTTCATACCCTACACACCATATCGCCTAAGCATCTCGTTCTATGCAGACCTGTACATTTAAAGCAGAACACCTGAACAGTTTTATTAGGTTGATGATGATGATGGCAATAATGATAGTAAATAACAGAAAACCTATTTTTTTAAAATTAAGTTTATTGGGGTCACATTAGTTGATAAGATTACATGGGTGTTTAAAACGGCATGCCATTGTCTATGCTAAGAGCTTTACCTGTATCGACACTAACTCAGGAGCTTTTTCCCATCCTCCTCTGCACTCGGGAAAGCTGATCCTTACAGGTGGGATGGCTTTATAACGTATTGTCCAAACTGAAGAGGGGACATTTATTCATACTAACTTTGGGATAACAGGTATAAACCAAGGCTGTTCAGGGGAAACCAGGACACGTGATCCTACTAGTTGGTAAGAAAATCAATTTGCCAAAGGTCACATAGTGTCCCAGCAGAGCTTTTAAACTGTAATATTCCAAAATCCATATTACTAATGGTTCTACCAATACTCTCTTGGTACTAAATAAGTGACCTGGTTTAGATCTTTCAGTTTGGGTAAGTGACCTAATCTCTCTGAGCTGTGCATTCCTCATAAATAAAAAAGGGTCGCTAGGACATGGTAACAGTTCAGTATGAAGGTTGCTAGTAACTAACCAGCACCCGACAAGGTGAAAACTCAATAAATGAGGTGAGGTGGGTTTTGTGACTTAAACTGAATCATATTCTTTGGCCCTTACAGGTATTTTGCATAATGTATTGCTGGCAGATGGCACTAGTTATTGAATAAATATTAATTAAATGCACTCTAGTACTTCAAGATCAAGAATGAGGTTGATGGGCCAAAGGACTAATTAGAAACTACATTGAATTCAGAAGTAGATTTGGAGTTTTGCAATAACAGATAACATACTTTCTCGCATTTGCTTTAGAGTCCATGTCAAAACAAGATAAATCTTCAGTGGGGAAGTGCTGTGGAAATCCATAGTATTTATCACAATAAACTGAGCAACTATCCTTGATCCATTGCTGCAAATGAAGCACAAGGTGGAAGGAGGCTCTGTTTAGAACATAAATCTCACCTGCTGTCACCATCTGCTGCTAATTGAATTAATATGCATTTTTTCCTAAATATGTTAACCCACTCTGTAGCCCAGGCAAAGTAGAGACTGTTACCATAATCAGTGACATTTTCCTTAATTATCAGTTTGTCCATGTGGAAAATCCAAACTCTAAATATCAACCGTAGATGCTTTACTGAATCTTCACTCTGTAACCAAGTGATTTGACAAGATGCCTTTTTTCCAGGGGCCATCTTCATCATTTCTAATACTGTGGTTTAGCTGTGAGCATGCATTTTTATTTAGCCTTGCCTTCTTCAGGGCAGGATTACACTTTACACTTTTTAAGTCAGTGCAAGTAATAATACTAAATTATTCATGAAACAGTTTTCAGTTATGGCTGTTTGCCATCAAAATTTCCTTCTTAAATCTTTTGTGCGTTTTTTATTATTCAAACCCGCACTGTGCACAGTTCACCTTCTAATTACCAGATAACATATGTGGTGCTTTAGCTGGTATGGAAAATAGAAAACTTAATCCCTGCCCTCAGGGAACTTACTGCATAACTATATTCCTCTTTGTATTATTTTAATATTTATTAAATATCTACTGTTTTATAGGTGTTTTCTACATGGAATAATTCATGTAGAATTATTCATTTATACCTTGTAACAATCTCATGATCTAGACGGAGTCGTGCCTATTTTACATATTTTTACACACTTATTCCGAGAGGCAAGATGTTACATAAAAAGATAATATTTAAAGCCAGGCTATCTTTTGGCTCTAGGACATATCTTCTTTACGGAAAACTGTAGTGTGTTTTCATGGAAGAAGTAGAGCAATATGAAAAATACATATGAATGTATTCATCTTTAGCATTCTATGTACATTTTCTCAATGTTGATCGTCCAGGGTTGTAAAAACATTCATAGACATACTAGAGTTATATTTCACTTATCTCTTTGCTAAGAATTGCTTTAATGTTAAATCTCAATTTGCACAAAAGTAAGCAATTTACGTTAAGTAAACAAGTAGAATTCCTTCTGCCCATTGTATTACCTCTCCAAGTAAAGGCCTTTATCCAGATGATAGTATAGCCTGTGGCTCAGCCAGCCCTGGGTTTAGAAGTCATTCCTTTCATGAAAATATGATAGCTTCGGGTTCTGACACTTTAACGTTTTGTTGTTGTCGGTGGCAGTGGTGGTGGTGGTGGTGGTGGCGGTGGTGGTGAGCAAAGTATAACTGTTAAGTATGCGTTTGATGTTTGTGAATAAGCATGCATTTTTAGCCTTGCCTTCTTCAGGGCAGGGCTACATTGTTTTGACCCTGTGTCTGAAAGGGAGGTTTTTTGAGTTATTGTAATAATCCTGATGAATTGAGTTAGAAGTCAACCAAAGGCAGAGGTCAAGTGTGTATCAGTCTAACAGGCCTCTGACGTGTTGAGCTGGGAATCTCCTAACATTAATGTTTCTCTTTGGCCAACCACACTCATAGCATTACCGGCTTCTATCATTTGATGAAGCCCAGAGCTTCCCAGATGAAGGAAGAGGCAATACCTCAAGTCTATACCCTGTTTCTTAACTCACAGTTTAGGACAGTAGATTCATGAATTGGAAGCTGGCTGTATGATTTATGTAGCCTAGCAGAGTAATTGGGCTAGAGGTAAATGACTATTTAAACATATATTATTGCCTTTGAAATTAAGAGTTCCAAGGGAGTTGTAATATAGTGAGACCTGAAAGAGTATTCATTAGTATGTGTACATTGATATCGTGGCCCAATTTGAAACTTCATTCATATGAAGCCTCCAGGGATAAATGCTTCTCTCCAAATTGCTGTATGTAACAAAACAGAAAAACAAAAATGGTAGCTTGTCTTCTCTGCAATTTAAAAGCCTTGCTTTGATGAATGGTTGGCTTTTATTCTATTTCAAAAATACTACCTTCAGAGTTTAAAACAAACCACATGGAAGGAAAAAAAAGGTGGTGTTTATAGACAGGTTTGCCATACTTAATACAGCACACACGTTACCTGGGAAACTTTATGTAGAATCTGTAGAATGCTATTCACAGGCCATTCAGAGGTATATTAAATTTGAGGTTTCCTTTCACCCCCTGATGAGAAAAAGTGCTAACATATTTAATCCTCTTGTTTCTTTGCATGTGTACCAACTAAATCGTTGCCAGTGATGCCCCCAGATTATTTTGACAATGAACTTCAAAAGAAATGAATTGGAAAACATTGTGAAGTAAAAAACACACTTTACAAAAATATTCTTGGTACAAAGAAGCAGAATTACTGTGTTTTATATACTTTATTACATCCACTCAGCACCTGTGGTGTCTTGTTGTGATGCTCTGCCACAAGGATGACACCTGCTAACTGTTCATTGTATCTTGTCTCCAACATCTAAAATCGTTTCGGGATGGTACCTCAGATAAGACTGAACGAGTGACATTGGCCACTTCCGATATCAGTGTTTAAAATAAGGAATGGGAAGAAAAAAATGATGTAATCCCAAATCTGGTTGAACCAATACATTTCTGGAGTTAGTTTTAAGGTTAATAACTCAAATTACTGAATAAACTCAGATTATAATCTTTTTAGCCCCTCTGGTTAGCCACTACCTAATGAAATTTAAATATAAGCAAAGGAATGGCTTGATGTTGGCAGTCTGAGAGAGAAATAAAGGGAAGCAGTGATGACTGTGACCACCAGTCTATAGAGCATCTAGCATAGATCATATACCTAACACATGTCAGTCTATTTAATACTTACTGTGGCTTTGCAGTGTAGATTATACCCCAATTTTGCAAAAAGAAAAGAGACTGAGATCCATTAAATGTTTTGTCCCAGGCTAAAGAGCTTTTCAGAGTTGAATTCAGTTTCAAGCTAGTTCTCTCTGATTATAAATATTCATTCTTTCTACTATCTTCCTCTAATTCTGAATAAAGAACTTAGATAACCCATAGACTAGGTAGTTTGCTTGTTTAAATTCAGTGTTTACTGAGTTAATTAATTTTAGTGTTAACTGTTAAAAATAGTGAATAAATGTCATTCTTTCCTGGGGTCTCATTTGGTTCCTGGACGTGATGCCTGTGCTCACAAAGCCCAGCTGGGCTGTTCAAACTTCCCTTGCTCTTCATCCCCCCTCCCACTCCCAAAAGCTGAGAGGGGTCTGACAGCTCATGGATGCAAGTGATTTCCCCCAACTCCTTTCCTTCATAAGTTGCCGTTCAGTTAGGACCATGATACATTACATAGTCTCCTTCTCTCTCTGTTTCTTTTGAGTACACGAAAATAATATTTTGCCTCGAGTAAATGAAGTTTTTTTTTAAGTTATCAACTCTGGTAATGTCCTATCTACAACAAGCACACAATAAATAGCAAACTTCTATTGGGCATTTTTTGGATCAGAAGCAAAAACCCACAATCTCCGTCCTCAAGGAATTCACAGGCTATCAGACAGGCAAGGAAGGAATCTATTAGAAAGTATCTCTTTCATAGGGCTGATTACATGGAGTGGATTCAGAACAGTGCCTGGCCATAGAAGGTGCTACATAAGCATTAGCTGTTATTATAGAGTGACCGAAAAAAAAGTGCTACGGAATGGATACGTGGGAAAGGCGACCTTCAGGAGCTTAGAGCTTAGTTATATTTTAGGTTCATCAGTGGGAAGGTGATGCTTCATTGTGTAAAGGCAGAAAAGAGATGTTAGTGTCCCACAAGTCAGCATGCAGACAAGGGTGGGAAATTTCCAAATCTAAAATATGGCTAAACATGTTATACCTTGAAATTGTGTATAAAACTCATTTTTTTCCCTTTTGGGATTATAAATCTCTTAACAAGTAATTTTATTCTAAAACCAAGCTATGATCATCAGCTATTTGGCACAAAAATAAAACAGAGGGGAAAAATCTATCAAAATAGCAACCAACACACCTCGCTTTGCATATGTTCAAAAAGGCAGTCAGCAACATGGAAAAATTACTCTCTGTTGAGAAATTTACAGTTTAAAAAGTGTTGGACGTCAGCTAGGCACATGTGAAACTGTCCGTTTGCCCTACACAATGGAACCTCTTCAACTTTTCTTACTTTTCTAAATATATTTCACATACATTCCAGTTCATGCCCACGTTCAAAGTCAAACAGAAGGAAGGAAGTCCCAATGTCAGCTTTGTGTTTATAACTCATTCTGTAAGATTCATTATCCCTAGTGCTACAGTGAAAAGATGGCCTTGTCTTCCGTCTGTGAAACACTTTACTTGATTGATAAAATAACTTAAAAGCCTCTGGCAAGAATGAGAGAAATTGGAAAGTCAAAGGCCTAGGTAATCCAAACAATATCAGCAGATATTGACAAGGAGAATTAGTAGTGTTTTTAAATACACTTGAAGTCCCCTTTAAAAGAATATTAAAATATACATATATTTTCAGCAGTTTTAGGGTCACAGCAAAACTAAGCAGATGGTACAGAGATTACCCATATACCCCATTGTCACAGATGCATACTATGTCTCCCCATTCCCAACATCCCCTACTGGAGTGGCACATTTGTTACAATGGATGAACCTATATCAACAAGCCATTATCACCTAAAGTCCATAGTTTACATTTAGGGTTCATTCCTGATTTTGTACATTTTCTGGATTCAGAAAATTAGAGTACCTTTTTAAAAAGCACTCACCACCCTTGTGGTAAAAATGCAACCTAACATATAGAAAGGCCTGGTTTTCAGAGTAATGGAACTGCAGCTGATATTTCAGAAGCTGTCTGTTGCAAGATGTGCCCTTAAGGTAGTGATCCCCAACCTTTTTGGCACCAGGGACCAGTTTTGTGGAAGACAATTTTCCACAGACCCAGGGGCAGGGGGTCGGGGGAGATGGTTTCAGGATGATTCAAGGACATTACATTTATTGTACACCTTATTTCTGTTATTATTACATTGTAATATATAATGAAATAATTATACAACTCACCATGATGCAGAATCAGTGGGAGCCCTGAGCTGGTTTTCCTGCAACTAGATAGATGGTGCCATCCGGGGGTGATGGGAGACAGTGACACCCGAAGTGTGTTGCTTATGTCCAGTCTACTCCGTAATCTCGTTTTGGTGCTGTCGCTGCAGAAAACCCTGCTTCACAAAGATAGGATGTTGGAAATGGAAGCAGGCTTTTCAGTGCTTTTGTGGCAATCTCAGGATATTCCACCCTGACTTTAATCCAGAACCTATGGAGATTTGAAGTTGTCTCAAACATACTTTTAAGGCCACCATAGAGTTTGTGCTCCTATGAGAATCTAATGTCCCTGCTGACCTGACGGGAGGCAGAGCTCAGGCGGTAATGCGAGTGATGGGGAGAGGCTGCAAATACAGATGAAGCTTTGCTCCCTCTCGTGCTGCTCACTTCATACTGTATGGTCTGGCTGGGGACCCCTGCCCTAAGGCAAGGGCAGACCTTCAACCCAGGGCGGGGACTTTCAACCCCTTGCTGTGGCACACTGGTGTGCCACAAACATTTTAAAACAGGTAATACCTGACTCTCTTTAGTCAGGGGAACTGATCATTTTTTCCTTACATTGTCAAATAAAAAATGACAACAGCCAACACAACACTAGCTGCCTGGTGTGAATGAATCAAAATTATAGCTATTTTTTTGTCAGATTGACAAAAAATATATTTTTTGGTGCGTTATAGAGTTTTAGTAATTAGTTTATGTGTGCCATGAGATGAAAGAGGTGGAAAATTGCTGGCCTAGAGCAATAACAGTTTAAGTCCTGGTAGCCTGCAGCCTTTGCAGTGCTCTGTGCTGACTGGCTTGATGACTTTTCCGTAACAAAGGCTCTAGCCTTCAAAAGCAATGAAGTGCAAACCTGAATGACAACAGAAAAAGTTACTTTTGCTGATGGTTGAGAATAAAGGGACTGCATATAATACATTTTAGACTTTGACCTTGCAGAAAGTTACTTCACTCAAGTGAAGGGGGAATGGAGAAAAACACAGCTTTTTAAGTTTTTTGGCTTGCTTTGTGAATTATATGGTATTATTGCAATTATGTGTTGCAATACCTGTAACTAGTGGCTTTTGAACTTTTTGGCCATAGCCCAAATAAATTTTTTAAATTATTGCAGTATATTAAATATATACATACAGATCTGAAACAAAATTATTGGTCATATGTAAATTCTGATCACAACCCATGTAATGCCCATTTTGGACAAAAACAAAGAAGATTAAACCTTGCCCATTGACTGATAGGCAACATATTTAAAGGAGAAAATGAAACCTATATTCAAGCTTAAAAGGGTAAATAGATACATGGTCAAGAAGGCAGTATATTTCATTTTTCAAAAACTTTTTTGATAAAGTTTATATGTGAGTTAGTAACAAATCAGTAGTTGATCAGTTTGGGAAGAAATGTTCCCAGTGTTGCTAGATTAGCAGTTTGAAACAAAGAAAAGGCTATTCACACCTGAGGCTAAGATTTTAATTTAAAGGGTTTTACAAATTTTCTGGACTAGAGGCTATCCGGTAAGAGCTAAAAACAATGGTATCTGTATTTTTGTTATTTTCCCTCTTGTAATTTCTGATGCAAATTGTCTTCATATACCATGTTTTTATAAATATTTCCTTGAACTAGAATAGACTTAGTAGGCTGAAGAGAGAAGACTGTACTGGAGAAAATTTGGCAGTTAAGATATTCAGGACTCCCAGTATTGTTTTCTGCAGCTAGAGAATCATGAGAAAGGAATCTAGATATAGAGGTGGAGGTGAATAAAAAAAGTATTTGTTAAGCTATCAGTTCATATGTGCAATATATATGCATATATGCAACATAAGATTGAATACATATGTTTGTAACTCAAAGGGAAACTTTGGGTTGGAGATAGAGATTTGGGAGCATCAGTAAATAAGGGAGCAGTAAAAAGTTATAGATTAAGAATGGGACCCTTGGGCACACCCAATATCTAACAACTGATAAAGGACTGGAGACCCATGATAAATCTCAGAAGGACGGTCAGGGAGTGGACAGAGAGAGAAGCAAGATTTCGAGGAAAGTAAGATTTTCATAAGTTCAGCAAATTCCTTTTTGACAGTCAAGGTATAATCAAATTCAGCAGAGATGTCTCCAAATAGAAGTACTGAGGAAAAAATCATTTTGATTTGGAAACTTGAAATTATGGGCACTCGTAGTGAAAGCAGGTTCTGTTAATAAAGTCATGCTCAAAGTTAGGTGTTCCTGGGTTGACAGTGAAATTGAAGGCAAGAAGAATAGACAAACTATGCACCAGGCCCACAAAATACTAGAATTTGCAATTTGTAAGATCTCATCTTAATAGCAGTTATAAGAAAGGCTACTTTACTGGATGGGAGGTGATTTACAGAAGTACAATTTTTGATTCATTATATACTGAACACATGAATAAACTCAAGACAACTCTAGAATGCCGAAGGAGGGTCCAGGATGAGTGCAGAATTTTTAGGAAATTGTTTTGAGGCGGCAGACACATTGTTCTACAGAGTTTTCCTGCTGTCTCTAGCAGATGGACCATTAAGCTGAGGTTTATTATAATCTTATATTTTCCTTTCTCACTTTTCAATATAAGAGAATTGAAAAGCAAGCAAGTAGTGAGTGATCACTTTATCTCCCTCAAGTGTCTTCAAGAGGTAGACAGTAAATATCCAAAGGCTCCTTTTTGATGAGGATGGTTTGATAAAAGGATTCCAATAATAGGCTTAGTCGAGATTTTGGGTCTGGCAGAAACAGGGTACAGTAACAGACTACTACCAAGCTCAGCCGCATGTGGATAGGTTGCTGGTATGATGGGCAAGTGGCCAAAAGTCATGATGCTATCATTTTGATCCTGCAGTTAAATCAATTGATATTTCAAGTACCTCGGGATCCATAGCAGTGGAATAATATTTTTTTTTCTGCGTCCCCAAGTTTTAACTTCTGGTGTTAATAATAGCTTCAGCATACCTGAAGTTAGAAAATACTAAATTTTAGATTATTAGTAGGAACACAAAACCCCACATACTCCAGCCGTTAAGTGGTTTTATTATTCTGCATTTAATTCCAGGTGTTCTAATAAGCAAGAAATTTCTGTAACAGATTGCTGTGGTCAGACTTTTCTTTTAAAGGACTTTAGCAATTATTTTTATTATTTTCTTTTTATTATACAGAATCCTGCCACTGGAATTTTAAACCTAAGATGCTGATCACCACTTCCAACATGTGGGGGATTTCGCCCCCCCCCACAACAAAAAACTCTCAGACTCCAACTTTGTGCCCTGCAATTCAACCGACACTGCCTGCCCTGAGATAGCACCAGGTTGCACAGGTGAAGGGTTAAGGGCAATGAGACTGACCCCAGCACGCGCGCGCACGCGCACACACACACACACACACACACACACACACACACACACACACCCGCCCTACTTCAGAGCTGCTCACAAGCCCAAGATATTACCTGTATTTTTGACAGACTGACTGTAAATCAGAGGTTCCCATGACCATCTTCTTGAGTTTGATTAATTTACCAGAGCAGCTCACAGACCACAGAGAAACAAGTTACTAGAATACTGGTTTATTATAAAAGGATATTCAGTAACAGCTGTTAAAAGAGATACGGAAAGCTGCATGTGTTGAAAGGGTGCTGAGCTTCCATTTCCTCTCCAGGCACACTGCTCTTCTCCGAATTTCTGTGTGTTCACCAGCCAAGAAGCTCTCTAAACCTTGTCCTTTCAGCTTTGTTTTTTTTAATGACAGAAGCATGATTAAATGCTTCACCTGTGCAACCTGGTGCTATCTCAGGGCAGGCAGTGTCGGTTGAATTGCAGGGCACAAAGTTGGAGTCTGAGAGTTTTTTGTTGGGGGGGGGGCGAAATCCCCCACATGTTGGAAGTGGTGATCAGCATCTTAGGTTTAAAATTCCAGTGGCAGGATTCTGTATAATAAAAGCATGATTTAGAACTATGACTAAATCATAGACTGCTGGCAATTGATTCCATCACCAGCCCTCCTTTCCTCTTTCCTTTCTGGAGGCCAGAGGAGAGGGGCAGGATGGAGAGTTTTAACCCTCTAATCCTCTGGTTGGTGTCACTGACAATCAGCCCCCATACTTAAGGGTGGACCCTAAGCCGCTTCATTAACATAACAAAAGAAACCTTTGTTGCTTCCTTACTTAGCAGGTTTCCAGGGTGTTAGGAACTCTGACAGAAATCACAATATGAAAAACCAAACTGGAAAAGTACTAGTGTTTGCTTTTAGTGAAAAACAGTGTATGATTTGTAAACTTTCCAGGTTGTTCTAATTTCATTTTTGCTCTTATAAGTCTGGGGAGATCAAGAGACACCATTAAAAATGTTAAAATATGCTTGGGGTGGCCTTGGTAATGGGAACTGTTTAAAATACAATTAAAATTTGAAGCATACCAGGAGGGTAACACTTGCCTCATTGTACACTGAAAACATTTATTTACATATCATCCTCCTTTAAACAATGAATGGTCAGGGATACTCTTTTACTTAATTCTATATTATGTGTATTCCAGCAATTATACAATATCTGACGGGAGCACTTGATAAATATTTGTTGAATAAGTAACAGGATTTAGAAGTAACAGACAGGGTACTGAATTAAAGGTAGGTCTTGAAAAAAATGGCCAACACAAAGCAAATGAATACTAAAAATTTGGTTCTTAGTTTAAGGATGGTGCTAATAACATTAATTATTCTAAGAAAAAAAGCTCTCATTTTTCACCATGGGATGGTAAGGTAAAGATAAACACGAATTAAAATGACTCAAGAGGTATGAAAATACTGTCTCCTTCCAAAACAGAATAAATCTACAGCAGCTATATGACTCTTCTCTGCCTGGGAGTTCAATACCAATTCCAAAGAAAGAAAAAAATGCAGCGTTATCTGTAAATGAGCAATTGTTCCATTTGTCTTGTTGGTAAGCAGGGGCCCCAGAAGCAGGCAGGTCCTTTCAAAAGAGTGAAGCCGCATCTGTGGTGTGGCGTGTGCTCAGGGGTCAGGCGAAGGATTCTCCAGGAAAGAGCTGGTGGTCTTTTCTGAATGAGGGAGTAGTTCTCGAGATGTTCAAGGGAATTCTGGGTCTTTGCATGAGCAAATCATGATGGGGAGCGTTCAGATAGGAATTACCAAGGCAAACGGAGCACACACCTAGAAGAGAGCCCATTAGAAGATGGGATGGAAACCAGGAATAAATGAATTAGCTGTTTTGTGTATGCTTTGCTGCATTTGTTTCTTTGAAAATACCTTCTCTGGTTAATGTGAAGTCAAAGTTCCTTGTCCCAAAGTTTACTCTCCAAGTCCCTGGGTTAGGGCTGAAGTCAGGAACTGTCATCTGAGCCTAATGCACCTTTAATTTTTGGATAATCTCTTAAGGCTTTATTAATAAGAAATAAATGGTAACTTTCTACCGCAGTTAGCTCTGTGTTTTGTGGGAGGAAATTGATTTTCCTCATCTTAATGTGTGAAACCCCAGTGCCCTGTTTTTCATGCTGTTTTCAAAAGGCAGGGAGCAGGCTTGGATACCAACAGTTGAGAAATGAGCTGCTTTTAAGGCGCGCATAAGAAATAAACTTTTTTTTCCTCCTCCAACTTTAAACTCTATATATCCATGAAGCCAAGTTTTGCTTTTGTTTCTAAGTAGTAAAGTTTTCAAGATGCAGACACAACATCACCTTGTTTGGGATACTTTTATTAAATACATTTCCCCTCCAGTACTATTACAAAAATTTTCAAAATTTGAGAAAAGTCAAGAGAAGTTTAAAGTCAGCACCAGTATATCTACCACCTAGATTTTGCCACTATCATTTTACTATACAGATGCTTCTTGACTAACACTTGTGTTAACTCCATTGTAAAAAGGAAAATATTAAGTCAACATGCATTTAATGCACCTAACCTACCAAACAAACATCATAGCTTAGCATAGCCTGCTGTAAGCATGCTCAAAGCATTTACATTAATCTACAGCTGGGCAAAGTCCTCTAATGCAAACCCTATTTTATAATCAAGTGTTGAATATCTCATGTAATTTAGGTAATTATGGCTGGCAGCATTCATGCTGGGCAATTATCTTGAGTTTCATCTCAAGAGTAATTGCCTTCCTCTTCTTCTCACCAGAAAGGGGAGATGGGTGTTTTGTAGACATAATGGGATGCAAAAACACAATATCCAAAAAACGCTGGTAACACAGTGCACTGCAGGGTGTCGGTCACCCTTGTGTCGTTTGCTGCCCAGCCTCATGCGGGAATTTGTGCTGCATATCACTAGCCTGCGGAAGGTCAAACTTCAAAATTGAAGTACGATTTTTATTGACTGAGTACAATTTTAACAACATCATAAAGTCAAGGAATTATAAGTCAAACAGACTATCATAAGTCGGGGACTGGTTGTATTTGTTTTATCACAAATGTATCCATGACTTTATTCATCCATAAATCCATTTTACTTTCTTTATATTTCAAAAGAAATTGAAGATTTCACCATCGCTAAATACTTGAGTTTGCATATTATTGTCTCAGTTATTAACTTTTATAGATTATTTGCAAATAAGCATATTTTAAGTTTACTTAAGTTTGAGTACACTCTCAGCCCATAAATCATCACAAGTCTCACCCCTGTGTACTTCAAGGAACTACTATTGGAATCGAGAAGCTTGGGTGCCTTCTGGCTCCAGAAAGAAGTCAGATACAATCTTTCACCCTTGTCCAAACCTCACATTCTTCCCCTACAAAAATTATTTTCCCGTGTATCTCCCACTTCACTTGCCCACTGCGCACTCGTGCAGTTCGAGTGCCTTGCCCTTCACCGGATGTCTCCCTTCCATCTCTAAAAGCATATCTCCACCTATTATTTGTTTTTACCCATCCTTCTTGAAAGTGGCTGTTATCTACCCCAAACAGATTTCAGAGTGTTAAAGCATTGATTTTGTTTTTTGCCTGGTTTATTGATTTCAGTCTAATTCAGAGATGTTAAATGTTAGGGAGTCATGTTGTAATTTCCATTATCACCAGTTACATGAAGGGGAGGTTTGACTGGTGTAGAGGGCACGCCCACTCACTGACTAGTGTTTGGCTGGATGCTGCGAATTATCTATGGAGCTGCTGTTAGAAAAGCCTCTGGTTCCTGTCCCGTTCCCAAGAAATCTGGACTTCTGGTCTGGTAGGGGGCCCAGGACTCTGTATTTTTAGTAAGCTTCCAGGCCTATTCTGATACACAGTAAATTCGGGGAAAATGGAGTGAAGAGCATTGATCTAACTCTGCTGGTGATTTCAGTAAGTTATAGTCCTATAGCTCTTAGGTCCTTTACGTATAAAATGAAGGGCTGGACTAGCTAGATATTATATAGGGCTTTTTTTTTCTTTCTGTTTTCTGAATCTGCAGTCTTGGTTAAGTCCTTCTAAAAGATGCCTATGGGACTTCTGTCTAGGAAAACAGAATGAAAGATAAGAAACAGAAGAGCAAGAGCGGGAGCGCCTGAGTTCCCATTCTAGAGGCATGTCATGTGCAAGTTATTTAGTTGTTGTGAGCTGCTTTTTCTGTAAGATGGGGAGAGTGGTAATGTTACAGAACAGCTGTTGGGGTCCTGCTGCCTGCCACCACCCTCTAGGCAAAATTCCAGAGGCAAAGGTTTGGTGATAAAGGAAAGGAGTCTTTATGCAAAAGCTTCACAATTTTGGAATACCAGCTTTCCACATGAATTTCTAGTCCCTTAGGCTTATCAACTAAGGCTAAACTCCTTAACTCTTTAGTTACAGCTCTAGCCAGCCCAGGAGTCCGAGAGCCCTTCTTTTATTTCAAATCTTCTTGCCCATAATTCCATGTGCTCTGGGGGCATTCAGTTTTCTTAGCCAATCCTGTTTACCACTGCCTCAGCAAACTCCACCTATGGCCCCTTCTTACTTCTCCCTAGTGATCTGATCACATGTCTCTGTATCAAAGTGGTTATAAAAATTAGATGTTTGGGACAATGTATGACAACATAAGCATTCCGAAAATCTGCTGCTTCTACTTTTATGTTGTATTTGTTCTTGTACACGGGTGAGAATGAGTGGGCAGGTATGAGAGGAAGAAAGATGTCCTTTGCTCTGAGCACTCTGGTGAGAATGAGCAGCCTGGGCTTTCCTTTCACCTGGGTCTGTAACTCCTTGTGCCTCCTGGGGAATCACGTAGCCCTCAGGGACTCCACTGCTTCAACTCAGAAATGAAAGAATTTAGATGAAATAAACTCCAATCTCCTTTTCAAAGTCAACTTCTATTCTGCTGTAATTCTAATAGTTTTTCATGGCATTTCCTGTGGAATGAACACCATGAATTTTTAAAACCGATCATATTTTTCTCTTTACTTTGACTTCTAAGTTAGTTTAAAGCTGGATTTGAGAGTGAACTTACGCAATTGTGGAGAACATTCACAGGGCTGGCTTCGGTGTGTGCCTCCCATGCCGGCACCCAGGGCTTCATGCTTCCATGTGCCCTGCTCTTAATTTAATGCTCTGCTGTTACCATCCTGAGATGCTTAATTTTTTTTGGTAGACAAAGAACCCTGCATTTTACGTTTTCTGAGGCCCTGCAAATAATGCAGCGAGTCCTGGACCTCAGCATTTGCTTCCTTTAATTGTAGCTTCATCTTTGCCTTCATTTTCATGCTTCTACGCATTTTTCTCATGCATCCTAATTTCATTGTATATCTGTTTTGTTTCTGATCTTCCTGTGTGCATTTTGTGAGCTACCACGTTTTCATTTGGTAAACAGGCAGAAAATAGGTAAGGAAATCATTGCTTTGTCCATGAGGGCTTGTCACCAAATCTCCTAGCCACACTTCTCATCGCAAGGCAAGCAGCATTCACTCTTTGTTAATCACTGAGTCGTATATCACTATGCATCACTGTCTAACTTTGCTATGTGGACATCTTCATCGCTCAAATTATCATATCCTCTTTGAGCTTTGTATTCCCAAAGGTGCCCATCTTCCTGGGCATTGCTCTTAATAGCCTCCAAGGAGATAACTGTTGAATTAATTTAACTGGAAATTAAATTAACTGGCTAAAGGAAGGAAGGAGGGGAAATTTTAGCCAAAGGGAGGAAAGCTAGAAAATGACCCCAGAGGATGGTCACAGTGGATGATCTTTAATCATTGCTTAAATTCCACTCTTTAAAAAATACGGTCGTGCAGTGCTTCTCAATCTTTCTGAGCCAAGCTTTTGTCTATATGGAATAGGTCTAAAATGGGATGTTTTTACAATAATTAATTATTCATTATATAATTTTGAAATAGCAAAATAAACCTATTACATGTTAATTTAATGACATATTTTTGTGAAAAATATTTTGCCCAAACCATATTTCATGAGCGGCATGATTTTATGTTTTGCAAGTCACTTTATCATCTGGATTGATAGGAGACAGCTGGATACTCACACCTGTTCACTCAGTCTGTTGTGATAGCACATGCCTGTAGTTTCTGCAAAACTCCGTCTTCACCCTTGAGAAAGTAAGAGTGTAAAGGGCAAATAGTGACTTATGATTATTATAAAAACAGTTTTTACTTTACAAACCTTTTGAAACGTCTCAGGAACTGCACATGGTCCTTGGACCACACTTTGAGAACCGCTGCAGTAGTGACACCTCCCGGCCATGCTAGTTGTTTGAATCAAATGAGTGTGTCCAGTGTCACAGTGACATCTCCCATCCTATGGCTGAGAACGTTCACATTTGCTAACTTGATTGTCTGGTGGTGTTCTCTAAGACTATAAAGGCATCAAGAGAGTGGGACTTGAGAGTGATTTAAGGTACTTCTCTTTAATCTACTTGCCAGTCATAAATGCTGGGCAGATAGAAGGAGAGAACCAAGCCGTGAGACAGCCTCACTCATCTGAACTTGAGGCCGTAGTCCTTTCTACACAACGCTAAGTTCTTAGTTTAGGTGATTTATTAGTTCTATTATTTGTAATATGTTGGAAAATAATGAATGTATCCCTGAATAAAATCTTTGGTGAAAAAAAGGACATTACTGAAATAATTATTGGAATAAATTACAGAGTCATTCCAGGTGAGGTGTTTTGTGCATTTTATGCACATTTCAATTGCTGTAATTTGAAAAATGCGTATCATGAACTCAGTTTCAATTCATTGCTATTAGCAGCTCTGCATTAGCAAGCTTAAGAGTGCCAAAGTTCAGATTAATTATGTAGAACAGTACTGACAGACTTTTATTATGGCTATACTTAATTTGAGCCTACAGATGCTGAATTTAAAAAAATAAAGTTTTTTGTACTTATCTTTTGCTTCTCACTCATGGGTTTGCAGCGTTAACTGTATAGTTGATCTACATAAGGCCTGTTTTAAATGGGTATTTGGAACAAAATCAATGTCCCAGTGACAGGTCAGTAACTAGAGGCAAGAAGAAATGCTTAGGGAGCTACAACTGGTTTTAAAGACTGGGGTTCTGTGTTTAATAAGCTGGTCTTCCTGAAAGTTATACGTAGATTGACTTTAGGAAACAAATGGTCATCTAGAGATTTTAGCTCCCGGTTCATACCCTCACCCAAAGCATTTGTCTGTGGTACTTGATCTTTTGAGATAGCTGTCTCTTAGGGAAAAGCCACATTTGCTTTCTAATTGTGGCATCCTCTAACCATCAGAGAAAGGGTGTGTACAGGTTATAAAGTAGGACCCAGTGGGTGGGCCTTGGTTAGAGATTATGGGTGAGTACAAGAGGGTGAGATTTACCTTGAGCCTAAGCTTCTTACTGGTTGCATGGCAAATTGCTTAATTTCTAAGCATCAGCTTCCATGAAGATATTACCTTTCAGGAAGATTCTATGTAGCAATAATGTGAAAAATGAAATGGAGAGGTTTTTGATCTCCACAAACCAACTGTTTGGTTTGCTGTTTAGTAGCCATGAAGTAAGAAGTTGAACTAAGCCATTTGACAGGGGACTAGAAAAGAAGGAACAGACTAGGGAGATGGTTATTAAGTAGAATCAGTAAGTTTTGATGACCAATTGGATACAGGAAGCAAGGGAGAGATAATCTTAGAAATTCTCATGTTGCTGAAACCGATTAGCGGCTATCACTCACAGCGAAGTCAGAAAGAGGCAACAGGGTGGAGGTGTAGTGTATGCCATGTTTTCCTTGGGTTATGTTGAATTTGTAGTAGGGATGAGGGGGAGAGGGAAAGCTAAATCCAGGTAGAAAGGCCTGGTGGGAGTTTGTATGTGCTGGCCTGCAGCTCAAGGGACATTTAAGAGGCATCAGGTCTTTACCTGGCAGATAAAGCCATGAGTATGAATAAAGCCACATAGAGAACAAGTACAGAATGAGAAATCTGAGACCGACTGAGACCAGAGAAAATTAGTCATTGTCCTTTGAGAAAAAGAAAGGATAGAGAGAGACGGGCAACTTTCTCCAGGAAAGCCAGAGCACCCACAGACATTTGTTCCGAGCTATAACTCTGATGCAAATTAGTTTTTTTAATACAGAGCCTATTTGGAGAATTTAAGGCCAGTCACAGTAGCAGGGCTACTGTGTGTCTTTGGCCCCAGATGGAGTCCCCCAGGGTCGGAGAGTTTGGAACTCAGATTGGCTCCCCAGAGATGGGCAGCCCGTTTGCTGCGGTGCCGCCCTTTCTGCTGCCCTCTGTTTCTTGGGGAAGAAAAGCAAGCTTCCCATGTCAGCATGAGTAAAAGGCAGGGCCTCTGCTCAAGGGGATGAAAGTAGCAGCTTAAAAATAATCACATGTGATAATCCCCAGGAGGCAGCTGGCAGAAATCTGTTGCCTCAGTAACTGTCTTCCCCAGTAGCCCAAGGTGAGATCTCTTTGGTATTTAGATTGTGCTCAGAAATGTATTTTTTCCCCTCTCCTCGCCATCTCTCTCTTCCTTTACCTCTCTCACTTGCCTCCCTCCATTTCTCATATATGTATATTTAGTTACTATTTGGCATTATATAATCATTTCTTGAATTACTCAAGGTCATTCTTTTAATTCTTAGCAAATTTAAGAAAGAGGCTTGAAATGTCTGACTTCTGATTCTTCTAAATACAAGGCAGATTGCAAATTTAAATATTTAGAGAATGGTTTCTTATTCTTTTGGTTAGCTTAAAAGGGCTTCATCAAGTATTTTAATTAATTAACTATTAATTAATGTAGTGTTTTTATGGTTTCAGCTTGTTCTTCATGACTCCATTTTCCTTTCTCCTGGATTTCTCCACTTTTGGATTTCTTGTACTATCTATAAGCCACGCAAGTTTTTCTCAGAATAAAGTGATGGTTATAGTAATACTACTTCAACTTACAATAATACTAATATTGTTATTGAACAGAAATATCCTGTCTACTCGGCACTGGCAGAGCCAAATCCTAGACATGAAGAATCACAGTGGAGAAATGTTGGCTATGTTACTATGAATGGTGCCTGCCACCCAGGAGAATGGGAAGCTAATGCTCAAAGGCCCAAACTCCCCAGATGAGACAAGGCAAAATCAGAAGACAGTGGGTTAGGGGTTCGAAGTCGTGTTGGGTGCTGATTGTCAGGGGTGAATGAAGGGTAATTAGTTACTTCTTTAGGACCTGAGGCCAGTTCTGAAGTCTGCTCCAGTGTCCCTCTTTCTGGTGTCACGGGAAAGCAGCCAGGATTCCACTTCAGGGCACAGGAGCTAAAACATAACAAAGGTCAAGATGTTATCTTTAGCCTGCCAGATGTCTTGACCTTGTGACCACCAGTCAGGCCCTGGCTATTGAGTTCTGGTGCCTCAGGAGTTGCTGATTACCGGGGAAAGGCCAGGTCTATGAGGGGTATGGAGAGAGAGAGAGAGCTATTGTACTTTTTTCTTTGTATATCCCAGGCCATGAATCTCAGTTAATCCTCCCAATCACAGTGAAGTAGGTACTGTAATACTATGATCCTTGTTTTGATGACATGGAGACGGAAGAACTGAGAGTTGAGAAACCTGCCCAGGGTCATGGAGCACATTAAGCTGAAAAGTTGGACCTGGAATCCAGGCAAGCTGGCTCACAGCATCTATAGGGGTTGCTGCTCAGAGTTCCACATCTTAGCCCTATACTCTGTTAAAGAGCCTTCCCGCTTTGAGCTAGAAATCTAGTTTCAAGTCCCTTATCTGAGGAACCACAGTGAGTGTCAGAGCAAAGGCTCGGGCCCAGGGCCCTCTCCCCTCAGCCATGCACGATTTAACCCAAATTGTCTCTCTAGTCTCAGTTTGCCATACCTTTCCACGAAAACAGCGATAAGTTCTTGGACTGGTGTTTTACACATATTCTGTTTGTTTGTTTATATAGGAAAAGCATTCCTTACATGTGGAGGGAGAACAGACGCACTTTTGTTTATGGCTAAATGTTTCTGAGCTTTTAAGGCAGCTGCTTACTGGAAGCTGTTGCGTTAACCACTATTGACGGATACAATAAACGTTGGGGAAAATACCCAGTCCCATTAATCACGGACCTTCCAGTTGTCTCTGAAGTTGAACACGTTTGGTGGCTATTACAAGCGCATCGACCCTTAGAGAGCTTCATGAAAGATTAATTTGCAAAACAGCTATCTGCTAAGTGGTTTTTGTGAAAATAATTGGAAATGAGTTTCAAACCTCAGTCCAGCTAAGAGATTGTGAGATTTTTATTTTTAAAACTGCCAGCTGTTTCAGGGAACAGCATACTTAGAGTGAAGCAGACTTTAATAATCCATCTTAAAATAAGTCTTAGTAAGAAAATTGTATGTTTATGAAAATTAAATACATTTTTAACTATTAGAGAAACTTCTAAAGACTAAACATAAAAATCAAATATATGATGTGTTGCCTATTCCCCCCTTTGTCCCACCACTTCCTTTCAAATACATACGTAGTCTTTAAGAGTAATATAACTTTGAAAATATCTGGCCAATCATTGGGAAAATATTTTTTACAATGATTTTATATGTCTTAACTTACCAAACTAGCTTATTAGGTGCCATGATGCTTTAAAATTAATATACTAAATGGTACCTTACATAAATGACTGAAGGTAACATTAGTGCTTTTACAGCATATAATCTGTAATTTTAGAAACTAAAATGTTTCTGGAACTCCTTTTTCCTTCCTAGTAACAAATACATAAACATGCATATGTACCTGTGATAAATTCATGCTTTTAGATGAATGCAATCATAGTCTAAGCGTATATGTGGTGCTTTTATTGGTATTGAAAGATTTTGAATGTATATGGGCAGAAGGAAGAAATATAAGGGGTAGTTAATGATATCATCATTTTTCCCAGCCAAAGGAAGTTGAGAGGAGTAATGTTTATTGATTATATATTATGTTCCAGGCACTGCTAGGACTTGACATAATTTATTGTTTATTTCTTTTAATTTTTTTGCAAAAGTGTATGAGGTAGATGATATTATCTCCATTTACAAATGGGAGGAAAGGAGCTCAGAAGATTAAGTACCTTGCCTGTGATCTCATGTCTGCTCAACAGCGGGGTGGAGTTCTAAACACAAATCTGATCTCAAGGTCAGGATCTTCTCACAACACTTATTTTGTAGCTTTTTCTATTAGAACTGATGCTTTGTTTAATGAGTATCAACCTTTGAAAGCTTCTTCTTCCTACATAGGCTCATACACTCTGGATGCCATTATTTGGTATTTCGTATTAAGCAAACTAAATAATCAACCTATATGGGTATTGTGAGCAATTAGGGGGTCAAGACCAGCATAATTAAGAAAAAATCCCAGCTATCAGTAAATTAACCTGGGGTTTCCTTCACTTTGGGACCATTTCCCTTCCAGCTGGGTGTTCATCCTTTGACTCAGGGTTTGTACCTCACTGGGAAGCTCTCCCTATACACCTCCTGCACCTTCTTACTCGAAAGCATTTGCTCCATTATGAAAGGGGCCTGCACATTGGTGGGAAGTCCTCTTCCCGTCTCTAGTAGAGTTCCCTTCAAGATCTGGTACTAAAATACTATTTTCTCGATTTGTTCATCTCATGCTCTGTTGTTTAGTCAACTCCATTTTTGTTTTAACTTGAAGGGTAGCTGTTCTGGTTACCACTTCATTTCTAAAGGACTATTAATCTCCTGTCTTTGTTGATCTGCACCAATGGCAGCCAACAGCCTGGAGGGGGTACAAATCTATGCATGCTGCTATTTTATCTGGTGTGATGGAGGGTCTTTAGTTGTCAGAGAAGCCAGCATTTATTTCCAAACGTAGAGAGAAAAAAAGAAGAGTAAGCTTTTTGCGTTGCTCAGTAGTGGTTCAGATTTACACAGGAAGAACTCAGCACTAACCATGTCACCCACAGTTCACGGTCCTCATCTACGCAGGGGCTTGCCTAGAATGAAAGAGCGCACTTCCTTTGCAAAGGAGCAGGCTGTACTTGTCATTGTTCTAGATGTGACTCTGGGCACAGTACTGTCACGTCGATCGGTTGAAGAAGGAAGCCACTCACTGATCAGAAGCAGGACTTGCCTCGGTGAACTTCCCACAGAGAGACTTTTGCTTGTGTTCTGCTGACATCACAAGTGGCTCTGTAGAGACGCCTGAAGTTACAGATGTAAAACAATTCGGGACACACAAACTCAGGGGAAAAATGACATAATTCCCAATAAATTCACAGACTTGATAATTTTAGGTATATAAGCCCTATTAATGGCATTTTGCAGGAAACATCAGTAGATGATTGACACTAAGTGGTAAGCAACCTTGTAATTTTCCCAGGGTAGAACTCTTCAAATTTAAGGCATTAGGTCATAAAGTATCTTAGAAATCACATAGTCTAGGCCCATTAAGTTTATAGATTATACACCTGGAGCCAGGTGAGGCCCTTTCTTACCCAAGGTATGTAAAGCAGTAGAGCCAGAACACTAGACTTTCAAAACCATTCTTTCCTTTATTTCAAGTCCAATAATATGATTACCACGTATACATTTGGTCTCTCCAGAATGATCATTGTTCATCTGGTAAAATCATAGTCCCCATATATTTGCAATGCCCATCCAGTGTTGTGCAAGAGAAAAGGGAGTTTAGTAAAAATACTTTGCACATTATGTTTTTAATGGTAGAAGTGACTGAATCTGTTTTGATAGATGTCATTAAATGTTTAACACAGCTGACCGAGTCCCCTTTCGTGATTCGATGTTCATTACACAGCAGTCACTTTATAATATGACTTGTTGTGTAGGTCCGCCTATGGATTAAGACACACGGAGAGGGTGCTGAAGGGAATGTTCCAGACTGTGTGATACTTAAGTTGTTCATGATATTTTTAATACATTGGTATTTGGCTTTTGTTTTATTTTTCAAAAGGGCATACTCTAGCAAGAGTCTATTTTCTGCAGGAAATTCTGTTGTATTAAAAGGTTTACATGGTCAGGGCACCATCCTTTTGGGAAGGAATATAAATGAATCTGAATGGTAGCATCTCAGTAGTTTAAAAAA
>VMDR010012134.1:0-27106 GCA_007922815.1 Macrotus californicus | reverse complement strand
TGCGTGTGACTAAATTTCTCTCACTGTTTAAGATATACAGTGTTAAGAAAAACAAAAGAAGATTAGTTATTTGACAACAATCAAATGATTCTACTGTATTTGACCTCTTTTGACTCTATTGATTAAAAATCAGAAATCTGCTTGAATCTAAACTGTAGTCTTTTTTTTTCCTGTCTCTGTGTTGAGTTTCTCTGCCCCCCACCCAAAGCCTTAAGCACTGCACCATCGCAGAGTTGCATGATGCAGAGAAAAGGGAAGGGCTATATTATATTCTCATTTTACTTCTTACTAACATGTAACTCTGAGCACATCACCTATCTGTAAAACTAAGAGGACCTAATATTTCCACCTCACCACACCCCCTAACAAAATCAGACTGCCTAACCAAATAATGTTTAACACCTGCCACAGTCTTGTGTGTTCTCAGGTACTGTGTAATTTATGTTTGACATCATTTTTTAGTTCTAATTATTCAAGATAATCAGAGATTATTTTCAAAAATAGACTTCCGCAAAAATAGAGAAAAATTCTAAAAATGTTCATTGGCAAAGCCTAAAAATATGAACATTTTTCTACAAGTTGAAGGAGAGTTGAAATGTTCCAAAATAGATGACATGATAATGAGATACCAAACAACAGTGAGAAAGTCCCACGTTTCTATTTCTGATTTTGTTCAGGCTCTGCCAGAGAATATAAGAAAATCAACAGTGAATGTGATCTCATGAACTCTAGCTCTGTTGCTAGGCCTGAGGATCCTGTGGTGCATCTCTTGTTAATCAGAGAAACTAGGCATGTCCTCATCAATTTTAGGCTAGCCTGCAACATGGTGTGGGGAGGGGCTCATCCTGGCGCCAGTGCAACCTGGCTTCTGACGTCAGTCAGCCTGCCAGCCAGGGAAGACACTCTGTGCTGGAGCCCAGGTCATGGGGCTGGCAGCAGCCATGCCCCACCGATGCTGGGTGTGATCAGAGATGGGGGACGCACGCATTCCAGCACTTCTCTGCCCATTCCCTGTGTTACATCCACACTGTGTGTCACTTAGTGGTGATGTTCAAATCGGGTTCTGTAAGCCCTAAGAATTGTGAATTTCTAAAAACTGCCTGTGCGCACTGACACAAATCATAATACTTTGAATATTTTGCTGGACAAAAAAAAAATAAGCCCTAGACAATATATATGTTTTAGCAATTTACAAACTAAATTAATGATTTTATTTCTTTAAAAAAATAATAAACCAGGAAATAATTCAAGTAGAAGAAAAATAACATGTGTTTTAAATCGATTAAGGGTCAATTATCAAAATTGTTCAAAATGGAAGCAAAATAGCCTATGCTTCATTGGGTCACAGTTCCTAGATTACCCAATGATAATATATTTGGAAGAGCTTTGGGAGCAAAGGAAAGCCTGCAGTCTTGCATGAGAAGCTCCAGATCTTCCCATCTCTCCCTTTCCTCTAGTTGCACTGAAACGTGAAGCACACTGGCACACACAGGGAAGGATCCACTCCCTCCAAATGGAATTCCGTCTCCTGCACTTTCTAACCTCTCCGTGCTCAGAGAGAGACAAACCATCCAAGTCCAAGGGCATTGATCTCTCCTCCATGAAATCTTCAATGATTTTCTCAATTGGAATTTTCTGTCCCATACGGGAACTTACCAAAACATATTATCATTATGTCTTGTAAATACATCTTGTGACATACTTAACATTATTTTAAGACACTATTAACCATGCCTGGTGCATTAACAGTGCATGAATCCCTAGTAGGTGAGGTCCAGCTGAGAAGATCAGATGCCCTACCAACAGGTTGAAAACCAAAGGGCCTTCCCCCACCACACCGTAGTTCTGGGAGTGAGCAGTTGCTGGGAACTCTCACCTGTTAGTCACTCCAAGGGGGAGCAAGGCTAAGCACCGTGTTCTCATGCAACAGTGTGAAAAGGCAGCAGAATGGAAAGACAGTCTCATTGTTCCCTCCTTCCTTGCAAGGAGGCCCTGGAAGTCCTCTCCTTACATCTCGTTGCCCATTGGAGATCATGTCTGCCTCTAGAAAATACCTCTAAAACAGGTGCTGGGTCTACTTGATGTCGGAAGGCTCACGGGGAGGCTAAGGGAAGCCTCAACCTAGTGACAGTGTCCAGGTTCTTGTCACCATGCAAGAAAAGTATTCAAGTGTGAGGCAGAGAGACTCAGCAAAGCACAGCAGATTTATTAAAGTGAAAGTGTACATTCCAGGAAGGGGGGAGAGGGGCGAACTCAGAGAGTGAGTCACGCAGAGGGTGCAGGTGTGTATCAGCCACGGGCAAGGGGAGGGTATGGGGGTGGCTTGTGGTCTCTGACGCTGGAGGTGGGGTCTGGGGAGGGTGGTCATTGGCATAGCTCACTCAGTCCCTCCTCTCCGGATGGTGGCCTGGTGACCTGGAGTGGGGAGTGGCTTCAAAACTGCCAGGTAGGTCATCAAGGCTGCCCACTCTGGCTGAGACCGGATTTTATTTTTCTCAACTATTTCTTACCCCAGGAAATTGGGAGGGGGGCAGCAATGAGGCAGGTGTCTAGCCACAAGTCACACCCTCAGTGTTCCAACCTAGAAAGGGGAGAGAGGGGTAGAGCCCCCAACCTCTGCTCCCTGAGCTAACTCCCTGCCTCATGCTTACCCTGAGATTGAAGTACCTGGGCCAAGTCAGAGGTCTGTGGGAAAGAAGAGCATAGGGGTAGGCAGTGTGCCACATCTAACCTACATGGGCATATGTAGTAGAATGAACCTCTGAGGTCCTCTGACAAAGGGAAAAACCCAAGGTTCAAGTACAAGGAATAACTTGCCCTAGACCCTTCCATGAGATAGGAGGATAGGAGTGGAGCAAGACTGAAAATCAAGCTTCTGTTGCTCCACCTCCTTTCACGCTTTGTAATAAGTTCATCTATCATTTCCCCTTTTGACTGTTAAAATTACTGAAGTAGGTGTCTTTGCTTCACTTTCACGTGTACACATATTTATTGTGTAAATTTAAAAAATAACTCCCTCGACTCTATGCAGTAAGACATGAATTTCCATAAAGATATTGAAAGGCCTAAGTAGAATTTACAACAGGAAGAAATGAAATAGCAGGAAATAGTAGAATGCTATGTGGGGGAGATACAGAGTGGTGAGACTGTGTTCTAAAATACAAGCCTAGCTACCACTTCCATGACAGGAAGATTATTACCATCAATAATGAATGACAATAATATGCCAGCGGTGACTGCAAGCCCCACAAATAGCCTTTTTCTGCTAGCCTAATGACATAGGAAGCAAAATCTTACTTATTCTGATTTTACTATTGACTTCTCATTTTCCTGGTAATGTTGTCTGATATGTTCCTTGATCACTCGTGGTAACTAAAAGATACCAACATGTACCTAAAGCTGTGGGTGACTCAGACGTTTTACAGTAGAATGTTTTTGAGGAAGACTTGTTTTGCTTATGCTAATGTTAAAATGAGTTTGTTTTCATTGTGCATATTCCAGTTGCTCTAAATACAGGAGAGAGTCCCTGAAGGAAGCCAACATTAAACTGACTCTCTTTTGCATAGTTTTAAATTCTCACATTGATTGTTTGATTTTGCAGTTGTTCTCACCGCTCAACGAGGGCAATTAATTCTGCACATTAAAATATTATGTTCAAAATTGGTGCTGCTATTAATAATTGCAAGCATTTACCCAACAATTATTTGTGTAATTATTTACATTTTTAATAAGATGTCTCTCTGTTGAATGAGCACTTATGATACAATTTCCCATCATTAGAATGAATTAAACATCAAAAAAAATCCTAGCACGCACCCTCAAAGAATCCGTATATTTTTTACTTCCATAAAGTCTCATGTTCAAAGCTAGGATTTATGTTGAATTTCACTTAGAAATCTATCTGTAATCACTGTTTTTCTATCTTCCAACTGAGCATAAGGCTTCAGTCTGCAATATTTTACACCCACACATTACAGCTGCCTTAGTTCTCCTATGTCTTTTTTATTCTCTTCTTACCTTTAATTAAAATGCATTAAAGAAAGAAAAAAAGAAACAAATGGTTGTAGAAAGTAGCATTTAAATGGAAACGATTGCTCTAAATGTTCTGTTTAGGAAATATATGGCACGGCGCTCAGCTTTGCCAGGCGTCAAACAGCATACACGAGCTGACATAAGTATTATTTAGTGTGGTGTTGGATCCAGTGGAGAAACTGCTCCTGGGAGCTGACTTCCCGATAAGACTTCTCAGACCACGGGCTAGAAGTGTCTGCTGCATTTTTCACTTTTTCAAATCATTAGTGTTTTCATAAAATTTAGAAAATGTGTATAATGTTGGTTTGGTTTTCTATTGCTGCTGTAACCAACTGCCACACACTCAGGGGTTTAAACATTGAATTTATATCCTAGAGTTCTAGAGATGAGGAGTCTGACACGGGTTTCCTGGCTAAAGTCAAGGTGTCAGAGGATTTCGTTCCTTTCTGGATGCTTCCCCGGGGGGATCTGTTTTTGCCTTTTGCAGCTTCCAGAAGCTTCCCTTATGCCTTAGCACAGAGCTCCCTTCCGTCATCAGCACCAGCAAGGGCCAGTTAGGTCATGTTCACATACTGCCACTCTGACATGGACTCTTCGCCCTTTGTCGGCTACACTTGAGGACCTCAGTGGTCACATTGGGTCCACCTGAATAATCCCAAACAATCTCTCTACCTTAAAATGAGTAGATCCAAATTTAATTTCATCTGCAACACTAATTCCCATTTGCCATGTAGTTTAGCATATTCAAAGGCTGCAGGGATTAGGGCCATTGTCCTGCCAACCAGACATAAGCTATGCCCCACTCCAGTACAAGTGCAGATGTAAATATTTACTAGTCAAGCATTTTCACTCATAAACATAATAAAAGATCTATTAATGATGTGTATTTGTGTTTATAATAGATCTATAGGGATAATGAGCTTTAATAAAGCAAGTCGCGTTATATATGCAGGAATAGACATAAGCCCTCCTGCTTCACTGCCCTGGCTTCTGCTTTCCCTCAGTCTGCTTTTTCTAATGAGGGGCTGACCAGCAACTCCTCCAAAAAATAAATGCATATTATCATATTATGATATTTGTGCATAAATAAAGCCACTTATGGACACATACCAATGTACACCTCATCAGGTTTCTGAATTAAACTGAGGGAGGAAATCCTTCTCATCCTGACTTCCAGGGGTTTAGCTCCTAGTTGCTGTTGCTCAATCCTCCCCTATGTTGTTTCCTGGGCGGACGCCATCCTCATCGCCATGGTGCCTGATTCTGATCACTTCGTTTCGGAATCTTGTAACCAAAGCTCATGTTCTGATTCTACGAGGATCATAGAATCCTTACTGCGTGTTGAGCACACGGGGTTTAGAATGTATGACCTTGAATACTCTTAATCTCCAGCATGGCTATTGAGAATAAAATCATATTTATTGCATGATTAGTATTGTCCTACTGGTAATGGAAAAGGAGTTCCAGTGGCAGAATTCACTCTTTCTCAGTTAACATGCTTACCCTTCCCCTAAAACAGCGGAAGAAAGTTGAACTTTTTAGGCAGTTAAAGTCACTAAAAATTCTATTCTGAGAATTTTAGTCACTGCAATAAATATTTACTAAATACATCCAGGGTTTGGCAGAAGTAACTCCTGCTTGTGTGTGGTGGTAGGGTAATAATGTGGGTGTAATAATGTATACTTTTAATTTGAACACTTCACCTAAAATGTTATGTGGCATGCTTCAGTGTGAGATGTTACAGAATTGCGTGCGCATGATTTTATAATAAAAGATTTTGTAGAAGAAAGTAAACGAGAGCAAGAGTTGGACTGAAGACTAAAGACCAAGCTGGGAACATAGAAAAAAAATCCTTCTAAAATGAAATTTTACCAAACTCAAGTTTACTTCGTAAAAAAAAAAAAAATTGTAAACTCTATTTCTCTTGATATTTTTCAAATCCTAATTGTTTGTGAGGCACTTTCCTCTAAAAATTATTTTGCACATCTGAAGAAAGTCATCATAAGCTTCCCCTGAAGCCGGCACCTGTTCAATTCTGGGTTCCCAGCGAAGGTGCCACAGCAGTAAAGAAAGGCCTCACTCCGGGGAGCTAGCAGAAGATGAAATTTCAGCTAAAGGTTGGGAGAAGCTGGTATGCCGAGTCAATACCAAGTACCAGGTTTAATTTGATGGTTTCCACGCACGATCAAAATTGTAGTTTTCCTAACTGTAGATCTATCGCCTCCTCTGCTTTTTTTTTTAATGAGTTCCCTGTAGAGTGTATGGTATGCTCTGATATTTTGAATTGATCGTGCAGGTTCCTTTTCGACAGTGATAATAAACCCAGTGAAAACTGGGTTTAGCGAAGGTGACTATTAACCTTTCTTCTAATATGGTCCGTTTATCTCGCCTCGCGGCGCAAACTGAGGCCCAGCATGAACTGCTGATAACTTCAATTTAAATATCACCTGCAGATGAAGACTGTAGATGGAAAAGAGAAATTGTTGTTTGAAGGTCTGCAGGGAAAGAAGAAGAGGTGTTACCGTTTGTTGTGTCCAGATTATTGTTACACATTTTGCCATTAAGAAATTCATAGGTAAATAAATAAAAAACTTTTATCATTTTCCAAGTAAGGATTAACACAGAATATATTTCTCACTTGCTTATGAAGGTTGAATCACTAAAAAAACCTGAAACAATTTTAATACGCAATTATTCTTGCCATTGTGTGGTAAACAGAACTCAAGTTGCGGAATTAAATAAACCACATTTGCTCTTCTGTCTTGAGTAAGTAACTTAATTTCAGCCTCAGTTATTCTTTCTGCAAAAAGCAAACAAAAACCCTAAGAATCCCTGCCCTTTAGTTCTGCAAAGTTTAAATTAATTAACATCCACAGCACCCAGAAGAATGTTAGGTAGAGGTTGAATAAAATGTGTGGTCTCTTCTCTCTTTCTCTGAACGGGTCTTACAACAAACTTTAGTTTTCTTTTTTTTTTTTCATTTCCGGGTCTAACGAATGCCGGGTTTCCATGGTTCTCCTCCATGGCAATGTCTTCAGATAATGCATGGGCAGGGTAACAAGTAAGTTATCCAAGGTCTGGTTGGGAAATACATCTCTGAACTTTTCATTGTGATCTTAAACTGTGGGTATACATTGGATTACAACTGATTGGCATTAATAAAAATATTGACAACAATCGTAGCTGTTTTTTCATGGCAGGTTTTTTTCTGGGTGCCTTATGACCTGTTTACTATCATGAGTGGGAGTCTAAGGAAATTTCATCTTATAAAGAAAAAAGTCTGTGTTTCCAAAAAGGGTTAGTCAGCCCAAAAAAACTATAAACCACTAAATGCAAACTTTGAGTAAGAAAGTGATTGGATGCTTCTTACAAATTCCCTACTTTAAACAAAATCAACATTTATGCAATATATGAATTATGTCTTATCAAGTGTTAGCCATGACCAGTCATTATGTACATGGTTTTAAGTTTCCAAAATCAGGGTTGAAAATGTAGCCAACAAGGGTCAGACTCAGATGGTTTGCCCTTAGAGTTGCTTGGGAGCCACTGTCAGGAGGGACCTTCCATTTCTATGGGTTGGGAATAAGCAGGCAGCTGGATCGCTTAGAGCAACCCTGAGAAAGTGAACACGCACAGTGTCGGCGCACCATGTGGTCCAAGTAGGAGACCAGACCTCTTATTTTTTCATATTCTGCTCTTTTGGGGGTGGGAGGAGGAGAAGACATTTATTTAAGAATTTTAAAAATAATGTTGAAAAACTCAATGCTCCAGAAAGCTCAGGAATGTGGTAATAACATTCTCTTCAGAACAACGAAGGGGAAAAGTGGACTACTTTACTGAAAACTATTAAGGTGGGTAATAGTTGTAGAAAGACTCAAGCTTCTCAACACTTAATTAACTTAAAAACATGACAGACAGACCCACTGATGTTTTGTATTAAAACACCTCTCTTGCGTTAAAGAAAATAGAACATATTCAAGGCTATGGCATATACATGTTGGGTTTAAAATAATCTTCCTGTGTCTAAAGCAGAGTCTTAAAGTAAAACATATTCAAAGTATTGTATGCATCTCATTCATGGCATGTTTTCGGTTTAAGCAGCAAAACAGAAGGCCTGCTTTGTTCATTGTATGAAACGATTTTAACAATAAACGAGTAAACACTGCTCAAGGACTCAACTCGGAAAAATGTCCTGTAACATTCGTCCTTGGTAGTCAGTCTCCCAGAACTTGATGTGAGTGTGAACGGGAGAGGCTGGGGGACCTTGGCCTTCCCTAGGGGTCTGGTGAGGACTCTGGTGTGGAATGGGTTTGACTGGCATGGGTTTGACTTTCCACCAGATTCGCTTACTCAGCTGATGCCACAATATCCCCTTCTCCTTAGATTTTTCCATCTTTTATGGTCTGAAACACTTTTTCTCTCTACATATAAAATTTTATGACTAAACATAACTTGAAAGTACAAAGATAGTACATTTCTTGAAGGAATGGCTTTGAGGGGCAGCAGGCTGATTTAGCATAATGTTTACATAAGCTAAAAAAACGGTTTCCTTTTGGAAAATGGTTGAACAACTTAGAAGTCTAGGTGCATGTAGGCAGATTTTATGCACTTGGGATTAGGATTTGTAGAGAGGCCAATTTTTGTTGCCTTGGCCTGGGTTCCAATAAGCATATACTTAGGTTTTTTATTGCTTGAAAATTGCACAATTTTCTACAAGTTAAGAAGATGGATTCGTTGATTTTATGAGCCAGGCCTGACTCTTGGTTCTGCCACTTCCTATCTGACCTCTGACTCTCTCCCCTCTAAGCCCTAGTTTCCTCATCTGGAAAACGGGGTCATAACAGTAGCTCTCCCTCATGTTGCAAGGATTAGATTTGTCTGTGCACAGCACAGTGATCGGTGCATATTCAGTGTGCAAAACGTTTTAGCTCTTTGCACTATCATTCTCATAGATGGTGGTTTTATTCAGTTCTTTCCTGAAGAACTCTGGGGGGTTTCCTGCCTTCTCATCTGCACCTGCACACTCTGTAATCTGCTCTTCCAGGTGCTTAAGGAAACCCAGCAAATGAGACCTATGATTCCTAGAGCTCCCTGTCCACTGTGGGGCAGATATGAACAAAAAGTACTTTAAAAGAACAGTGTGGATGATAATTGTGGGAGCAGGTATGAAATTATTAACTTCAGGAATACTGGAGGAGGTCAGGCTGTAGCATTTGCAAGGTCATTGCAAAATGAGCCCCTTTTCAAATTTCGAGATGGCAACAGCTGAGCATTAAAGCAAGTACTGGCTATTTCTGGGCCCAGGGCCCGGTGTGACTCCTGAGTCACACACCCATGCACTTGGCCCTGTTGGATGGGCATATTCATTTCATGTAAGACAACTAGTGAACTGTTACTGTTGGAAGATCTAGGAACTGAATTAGACCTTGAAGGATGGAAAGAACTTTGAAAGAATGGTTAAAACAGTTTGAGCAAAAAAGAAAACTTGTGGTGAGCCCCCATAATTCTGTTTTAATTGTTTTTAACTGAGACAGACTTATGAGGGCAAAGCGATTTGACAATCAGGCAGGGAAAAGAGTAGGACTGATTTTGAATTCTCTACTGAAAAGAAAAACCAGAGGATTTTGAGAATGAGAACGATTCCAGAACAATTTAGGAAGATGTCTCTGGAGACAGAAAGTGAAGAGGACTGCTTTTATGAAGGGGACACGGGCAGCAGGAACTGTGCAGTGAAAGTGACTTACTTCTTAACTAGACAGTGACTGTGCTCTCCTTTTCCTCTGTCTCTCTGCCATCTGCAGTCCGCCAGATGCTCATCCCACCCCCACCTCCAAGCAATGGTCAGTTTCTGTTTTGAAGACATTTTTGATTATCCAACACAGGCCAAAGAAAATATAATGGAATTTTAACCACATTGCTGTTTTTCTCTACAGACAGCTTTTCAAGAACACCTCCATTCTCGTTACAGGAGAGCTTGAAGATGCCCAAAAGTTCATTAAAAACCCATCACCTTTTCTTGGCCTTTCAAACAGAATCATATTCCAGAAATGCCATGTCATTTTGAATTCCAGGCAAGGCTTAGAAGGCAGCAGAGGCGAAACCCTTACCCCACTCACCGCTGAACAGAACTGCAGGTGTGTGCATGTCCTGTGTGTCTGTCTCCCATCCCGACAAACTCTCTTCCACAGTAGGAAGTTAAGACCTTCTTCCTTCCTGTTCTGTTTTTCCCATAATTACAATCTGGAGTCAGAGGTACATACTCAGCCTCCCTAAAGTGCTGCTGTCATGTAGAGGGAGTTCCCTTTGTGCCCTCATTCATCATGTCTTAAAGAAAGCCAAAACGTTCAGGATGACAGCATGCCCTGAAAGGGGGCAGTACACAGAGAACTGTATTTCAGTATCTGTGATGTACAAGGAAGAGAGCTGTATTGATGTTCCAGGTTCCAAAGAAACAGGAGAAAAGGATGAATATATTTTAATGTCAACGAAGCACGAAAAAGAATTAAATGTTTACAGAACTCTCCTTAAGGAAAAATTCAGAACTTTCTTTTTCCTTTTGCTCCTCCTTTCAACCTGTACTATCTCTGTTAAACGAAGCAAATGCTATCAGCCTCTCCACGCCTAAGATCCCTTCCCTGTCGAAGAACAGACGCCTGCTAGGATTCCTTCAGTGTTAGAGCTTCAGTGTGGACATTCTTTAGCCGGGTGAACCTATGACTCAGGTGCCTCCCTGACAAAGTAGGATGGAAAGTTCCACATTCCTGCTCCATACGTGCCCGTGAAACGCCCCTACTCTTGAGTGTGGCACTTATGTCTCAAAATATCTATCTTTCTCAGATGAGGATGGCTACCCTTGTTATTTTCTCCAGGATGCTGTGCAGATTACAGGCCATAATTAACATGCCTCTAACCATGAGTAACCGGGGCAGGGTTGAGCCACCAGCTGCCAATCAAGCTCACTCAGACGGGGAGAGCTCGGCACATGTGAAGGCATCACTTCCAGGGCTCGAATATGGGGCTGGTGGCCCTTTAAATTAGAACTTCCTCTGTAGGCCTATCTTATAATTCTAACCATGTTTTCATTGTTAATTGGTTTCTCATTTTAGTTGCTTTTTTAAAGATATGACTATTCACGTCTTCGATTTCTAATGTGTTGCGCGCACACACACTGAAAGAACGTCTCATATTTGCACTGAAATGGTTTTGCCATTTGGAACGTGCACCGCAGAGTAGCTCCTGGGAAATCTCTATTATCTAAAGTCTGGACTGTGGAAAAGGAGCTACATTAAAATGTCATATTACACCAGATAGTGCAGTGAGTAATGTGGCAGGGAGTCTCAAGTGGCCCAGGAAGCAAAGCCTTTCCTGGTGGCCACCGTGAAGTGGGTGTGGGTGGTGAGAGTGTGAGTCGGACAAGGCTGTAGGCCAAGGGTCATGGGCAGAGGATGAACAGTTTTCCTCAGAGCCCTTTCCAGACGCAGTGACTTTGGGGAAACACCTCTAAGGAGGTGCCAAGAATAACTCCCAACTTCTATCACTGACCTCCAGGGATGGAGCAAGGTGTTGCATTGTTACTGGGCAAGGATGCTGTCACTAGTGGTTTAAAACTTCTAATAATCATGATGCTGGGGAATATTTTTTTTAAAGATTTTTCAGGCCATCGCAATACAGCAGCTCAGATACCTGTTGAGGACTAGTAAGAACCACCCAAAAGTATGTGCCTCACAGTCTACACTCTCACATGTACTACTTCCCCCTTTTTAATGTGTATTGGAAACAAGGCTCAAAGAGGTTGAGTGATTTCCTCCAAATCACTTAGAAAGAAGCAGAGCTTAGAGAACCCCTGGCTTCCGACAGTGAGATTCTTGCCTCTTGCGTCATAACACTTTACCTCTCAAGTAAGCGTGGTTTCCCTAGGGGACAAATCCACTTTTAAACCATTCACATTGGTGTTTCTGTATTATTCTTCTTAAAAATAGTCTATGCCAGTTTTAGTATGTTTTAATTGAATATTATGCACAAATATGAACACAGTGGAGAGAAATGTCCCTCTTGCTTCTACTTTTTGGAACTTCATTTGAATTTGTAATTATTGTCATTTTCTTTCATGTTGCTTCTTACTATTTCTAGTGTGGCTATGTAGCACAAAGGAAAAAAAAATAAAAGCCAGAATTTTATGAAGGGTTATGCTTCTCGGGGTTTGCATTTCACTCTTACAATTTGCTTCCAACTAAGTAGCTGGGCTGAGACCCTGAGTTCAGAGCGTCTAACCAACCTCTGTGGGGGTGAGAGGCTGCAGATGCTGGCAGAGTCAGGAAAGAACTGGATTCCTCTTTATCGTCATGTTGCAGCTAATAGATGCTTCTTGGATGTTTTGTTCCTTTTCTGATGCAGCACTTTATGGTCCTTCCAATTTCATGAGCTGCTAGGGTTCATTCAGTCTCAGTGTGAAGAGAGCTCAGAGACGTGCCCATATTTCTGTGGTCAAGTCCAAGGAGAAAGTCCTAGAAGAAACCGTCGGGAGTCGATCTGTTTCGTCTGTGGTCAGTGTGGCAATGTCACATCAGAGAGGAAAAAGGAATGATTTAAGGTATCAGTACATTCCAAACATACAAGAGTTTCAGTGATATGAACAGAATCTCCTGAGTCCTGAGCCTATGATTCACTAACTTTGTGACCAGAACCAAATGTAAAAGGGAGTGACCGTATAATGATTACACAAAATAATACACATAAAAATTGGGGGGGGCGTAGTAAAGTTTGGGGATTTTCTCGTGTATCAGAATATTAAGTTTTTTTAAGGTGGCCATGTTGAGAAATTTTTTGATTTTTTCATATAAATATGGCCATTTTGATCTCACCTGAACAGTTTCAAAATAATGCCATAAAGACATGTTTTACAAAAATAAAGTTAATGACAGATTGTCTTTATAAATGGTATTTATTTCCCTTTTAGATAATATTTTCCTGTTGCTTAGATATTTTTTTACTCTTTGGATGACATACATGGAACCAAGGTCAAGTTTTCTTTTTGTCTAACAAAATCAGTGCAGAACATTTCGGCATTTCTTTCAGCCAGGCAGTCAGGTGTGTTTAAACAAACACGGTCACTGTCTTTTGATCCCCGCTCTTACCAGAACACTTATAACAGAAATATCGCCCCAGGGGTAAATATTCAAATTCATATGTTTGCATAGCTCTCATTACTGATCTGAGGTCTAATAAAATATGTATTTAACAGTTTCCCTATGCTGCACTCACCCCTTCGTGACCTTTGCTGAACCCTCGAGCCCCAGCTGGCTGCCCTGAGGACCTAACCTTCCAGCTGCGTAAAGAGAGCATTTTTTGAGAAGGCTAAAGTGAGGTGTCGAACGCAGGTTCCTGGTCACCTGCAAACGTATTCCAACAGACAAAATCTGTTCCCTTTTCTCCTCTTAGCTGTGCAGAGACCCATGATAAGAACCTAGTAAGAACTGTCTTTATATCAGTAGAAAATGCTAGGGTGTCCGGAGAAATGAGGAGTCAAAGGGATCCAACTGGGTGCCGGAATGGTTCTCTCTGCCACAGAAATGACTGATTCTGCGAGTTTGCCTCAGCACCGGCTGTGTTTGTTCATGTGGATGGGATTGGAGAGAAGGCAAATGGGGCGGAATCAGACGGGGCAGACAAAGGGTTTCTTTTTCTGCTGTGGCCTGCTACTGATCGATGCGAAAGACCTATTGGAAACACCACTTCAATGTGCAAGAAACACATACACACAAACAGCAAATTGTACTGGTCTTATACTGATCCAAAAATAATTTTTATACACACATGCATGCACACATCTGAACAGAATTCATTAGTACTCTTCATTTTCACACATTTTAAAGGCTTAAATTGAACTTTGTTTAACCCTTAGAAGTTCAATTTATTTCCCAAGCACATTTGAAAATGTGAACTCCATAGACAGTGGGAAGAATTTGTTTTTCAGTCCTGTGAACATTAAAATGAAGACAGAGAAAGAGAGGAAGGCTTTTTGGGAATCAAATAAAATCTTTAATTTGCTCTACTTCAGGGAGGTCCCAGGTTGGGGGAGAGTAAAATGTTGAAGGAAACAGGAGAAAAAGCAGACACCATAGAGATGTTAGACTGTAATTTTTCAATCAAAGTAAAATATAATATTTGAAAGCTAAAATATGTTATTATATGACACCACAGTCAAAAAGCTTTGTAGAGCTCCCCAGATATCTGTATCTCAGGAGCCATGAGACCTCCGAATAGAGAGAAAAATAATGGAGAAAAATGAAGGTGCTGCTTAAAAACTAGCTTCCTTTTTTAAAACTCCACTTTTAGGGAAGAGTACATGACAACAAATATACAGATATTAGGAATCCGGGGAGGAAATAAATATTTCTTATTTTAATCCAAACACGCGGCATCCTGCTGCCAACCTAAAGCACATACTGACAAAAACTCTGTAGCACACACAGCATTATTTCTTCTTTGTCATCTTTCTCTTTATCTCTCGAGGTGCAGGCTGCAGAGCTGGTTTATGATCGTGACCTAGAAAAGCTCACGAAGAGTCTTCCTACTACAACCAGGTCTGGCACAGAGCACCGTGTGAGACTACGAGGTATGTCCAGAATGTCTCCAGCCAGGTACAGTGAAAAATAGAAGATACAAGATGCAAAAAATGTTGTACAGAGGACAATGACACCTCAGTCCCCTTCAAAGTAGGCGCCTTGGGACCTCAGAAAATTCTCCCAATTGCCATTAGCTGCCTCATTATATTTTCCTGAATCTTATCAATGGCCTGAAATCTCTTCCCTTTCAAGGGTGATTTTAGTTTTGGGAAAAGCCAGAAGTCGCAGGGCACTAAATCTGGGCTGTAGGGGTAATGAGTCACCTCGGTGATTTGATGTTTTGCCAAAAAATCTTTGCGTGAGACATGATGCATGAGCGGGCATGTTGTTGTGATGAAGCTGTCAATCACCAGTTGCCCATAGCTGGGGCCTTCTGAATCACCCAAATAGTTTCTATAAAGGAATGTTCAAGCTTAACACAAAATTGGATGCAGATTCGTTGTTCTACTCGCTCAGTCATTTTGAATGTGATGGCCACACAGTACACATGCTCACTCAATGGCCTCTATCGCCCCACTGACTAGTACAGTGAAGTCATCTTTGTTCACATGTGAGCATTCCGGTCCATTCTCCTTGGCTGCCAGATTATATTGATGTTGCACAAACTGTTCTCGTAATATTAAAAATGGCTGGACTTTATTCAGACAGACCTCATCTTATATGCTAAGAAGAATAAGATTCTCCAGCATCACAAGACTAAAAACTGGAGAGACTGTATGATTGGGTGTATCTTGTCCAGGAGGCATAGCATAATGACAGCTGCTCAACTTGGGTTGTTAAATGTAGGAAGTCTGGACAGGACCGAGAGCAGAGGAGAGCACAGAGGGATCTTTGAGCATCTGCTTCAAATGCTCACCATGTAAAACACTCCCCCTGCCCCACATACATAACACACAGGGCACAGAATTATTTTAAGGACTTTAAACAATGTGTGTATCTTCCTAAGTGCGTACTTTACTACTGAAGAATGGCTTGGCTTCTGGAAGTAATTTAGTCAGTAAATAGGGGATGATGATCAAGAAAAAGATTGTCTATAATTTGGGGTTAGACTTCATGACCCAACATAGCAATTTCTTGGTAGTTTATAATTTTTGCTTCCAATCTTGAACTGGATAGAGTACAAGTGTAAGAAAATAAATGGCCATTTTTTCCTTTCCACATTTTAAGTATTTCATCTGCATGTGGGAAATTTTTGAACTTTTATTGTGTTGTGAAAGATAATATCTTAAATGATTTTTCTGTCTATATGCCTACTCATTGGATTGGCACAGAGAATCTCCATATTTTTCATATCATTCTGTACATTTATCACACATATACTTATATATGCATGCACATGAATTATTACTTATTTGCCATGTTGATTATTATGATATAATTTTTGAAGTTTAAACATTTATATTTGGGCAATATCACATTAGGTATAAAAGTTATATACCCTAGCCCTGGCTGGTATGGCTTACTTGGTTGAAGCATCATCCCACATAGCAAGCAATCACATGTCTGGGTTGCAGGTCCAGTTTCTGGTTGGGGAACATGTGAAAAGCAACCAATCAATGTTTCTCTCTCACATTGATGTTTCTCTCCCTCTCTCTCTCCCTCTCCCTCTCTTCCCCCTCTCTAAGAAAATAGATACTCTAGTATTTCAATTTTTGTTAAAGAGAATATAGAACAATTCAAGTCAATCCTTGATAGGTACAGTAGTATTTTATTTAAGAACACCAAAGGACTTCATAAAATCAACAGAGGTTCAGAGTGCAAAAGGTTATGTTAATACTAGTGATATTCTTATCTATATGGTTGAAAACTTTTTATCATGGTCGTAAGTACCTACACAGTTGTAAGCCAGCACATTTTTGAAAAATGCTCCCTCGTAAAATAATAACAAACCAAGAAATTAGGTACTACTTGAGGTTTGGAATTGAAATGAAATGTACAATCTGTAGCAACCACCTGCAAATTTTCCAAGCCAGCACATAGTCATAAAAGGTGATTGGCTCTCGGAAAAGAAGAACTTCAGAGATTAAAGGAAAAACTGAGGAGACACGTTGTTTTCCAAGAAAAAGAGATGATAAAACAGGTCCGGCTCTTTCATATATTTGCGTGGCAGCATCAGACTGACCTCTTGCATTCAACACAACGTAAATGGCTTGCGGAAGCTAATGCCTATCATTCCCTTATACTCTTCCCCTGCCCCCCTCACGCACGTGCACAGACACACACATTTTTTCCTCAGGAAATGCATGGAGCTGTGAGGACTTTTCTTAATTGATGTGAAAAAAACTAAAACATCTAGAATCCATAGTCTCTCTCCATTAATGCATAAACCTTTACATTTTGTGAAGTTAGCAGTTTTGTTAACCAAGCCATCAGCCTAACGAAACAGTTGGTTTATTGAACACTTCGGGTAATGGAGCCATCATTAGCTGTACAGGGGAAGCAGTTCAAAGATTACAGACTTGCATTAGAGTATCTAGATCGTGTATATATTTGAGAAAGACAGGTTTTTAAGTTATAATTTTTCTTGGAAAATGTAGTATCAAATGTAATCATAACAGTATTAATGTGACACGGTATTTTGGGATTGGAAGGAAACACAAAAATTCATAAAAGTAATGCTGTTTATTTCAGAAAGAACTCTCACCAAGATAATTGCTACAACTTTTTGATGAAGGAAGCTTAACATTTCCCTTGGTAATTATCCCTGAAGTCTAACTATAGCTCAATTGAAGAGCTTTTGTTACATGTAATAAAATAGTTCCTCCAGTTTTTACCAGTATCTCCCAGAGAGAAATAATTGATTCCTATTTTTTGGAATGCCTTAAAAGATAAATGTTCCTGTCTTGTGGCAAGTGTGAGGATCACCTGTGGCCATAGCCTGGTCTCTGTCAGTTCAAATGGACTGTGTTTGTTAGTTTATTATAGTGAGGAAGGGAGAAGAATCCCATGTGAATAGCTCATCATGATCAAATCGGTCACATATGTAACGTGAAACACTTAGAGGGTGAAAAATGGACTGTGCACCAGTCTAGTTTTTTGATTATGTAATTATGCCAATGTATGCAGAACTATAACCAAATTTTTTCACTCCCTATTAATAGGGGAGGATTTAAAGCTTTCCAGGGCAATAAGATGCTATTTTGCCCAGAGTTCTAAGGGACACCTGACTGTTGTCATAGCCCAGCCATCCCTTCTCTGGCATGGCATACCCAGGTGGTGCAAATGAAAGTCAAAATGTCATGTTATTATTAACTAGACTCAACCACAAACCCCCAAAATTTGGTAAAGTAAACCGAGCAGGTGGCTTAAACTAGATTCAAGGGGAATTTAGTCTTCCCTCACCAGATGACCACAAGAAAGGAAAGCAGCCAGTGTTCCTGAAAAGAGAAAAAAGGTAGCTTTCTGCTAGCTTTCTTGTCCAGCAAGCTCCACACAGTAGGAAGCCAATGAGACACAATAACTTATAGGTAAATGTAGCCAATCAGGTGTGACTCAAATCTGAGCCAATTGGGTTAGTATTTTATCCACTTGTTGAACAAAGGAAGGAGTGGACAGAGGGACAAGAGCATTATCTCCTCTCTTGTAGGATTACAGGGTGTTGGAGAGTTCGGGCCTATTCTCCTACCCTGCAAAGACCAACAGAGGCTCCAGCCGCCCCAGGGGGCCTGTCACAGCCCCTGTTCCATGTGTCTTCTCTGCAATAGCTGAAGGGGAAATCAGGAAACTCCAGGCAAGGACACCCACCCATCTGGGGAAACTCCCCAGCAAAGAATCTCGAAGGCAACCATCTAGAACTAGAATCCTTTGCTCTGTAGGCAGAAACTTTACTTAGTAGAGCAACTTCAACATTAGCCTAGTGCTATTTACTGAGGTGCATTTTTGCTGAAAAAAAAAAGGGTCTATTTTTTCAATTGTCCCCACCTTTATTGAAGTATAATTGGCAAATGAAATTGTAACATATTTAGGGTATACACCATGATGATTTAATATTTATGTACATTGTGAAAGATTTGCTACCATCTAGTTAGTCTCATCCATCACCTCGCATATTCAACTTTTATTTTTTTGGTGAGAACATTAAAGTTTCATTCTCTTAGCAAATTTTAATTATACAGTGTTATAATTATAGTCATCATGTGGCCATCAAAATGTGAATTGACAAAGATGTGGTATATACATATAACTGAATATTACTCAGCCATGGGAAAAAATGAAACCCTGACATTTGTGACAGCATGGATGGACCTTAAGGTCATTCCGCTAAGTGAAATAAGCCAGACAGAGAAAGACAAACATTGCACGGTATCATGTACATGTGGAATCTAAAAAGAAAAATAGAACTCATAGAAACAGAGAATAGAAAGCTAGTTGCCAGGAGCGGGGCAGGGGTGGTAGAGAAAATAGGGAGAGGCAGGAAAAAGGCACAAACTTTCAGCTGTAAAATAAACAATTCTATGCATCTAAGGTATGACAAAGAAAGTCTATTCTTACTGATATTTGTATGCCTGGCAATAAGTGTTTGACGAGTGAATGGAGCAGTGAGGTATATAATTAATTTTTGAGGTAAGAGTCATTTGAAGAAAGATATACAACCAAACATATTAAACATAACAATTATTTATTCTGATTGGTAATCAAAAGATAATGACAAAACTATTTCCATATTTTATTAATTATACATACACGGCTGCTTTTCAACTCAATGTGAGAAGATGCAAAAGAGTGGCATTCATCAAGTAGAATTCCAAAGGGATCTGAATATCATTAAGATTTTTTAAAAGTTTCCAATCTATAGACTATGTCTAAATACAGCAATTAAAGAAATAATTGTAAGAGGACAGCAAGGCTTCCATCTTTAACAAGGATACTGCTGAGATTCATTTAGTCATTCAACAAAATGCAAATTTTTTGTTCCGGGTGTGGTACTAGACATCAAGCATTGAGAGATAAAGTATACCCGTGGCCTTATGGAAATTCCACTTTTAGCAAGATGTGCAAATATCAGACAGAACAGTCTACAAATCTATGGAATTTAGTGGGAAAAGGTGCTGATTTTTATATACATATAGATGACCAATTTGAGGGAACATTTTTATAAGTGATAAAGGATGATAAGGATTTTTCTCCGGGTGACATTTGTTTGGTAGAGGGTTGGGTATTAAGCAAAGCTGGGTAGATATAGAAATAGGTGTAGGACAGTCGAGGGAAATCAAGGTAAAGAACATAGCATAATGGAAGCATGAAAATGTATGATGCTTTCTGGAAACTTTGTTCTCTGGTGGTTAAAGGAGATTGTGCTGGTAAGGAAAAGGGTATAAAATTTGCAGAGAACAGAGTGATGGAAAGTAAGACCTCACAGTAGACTGGGAACAGATTTAAATGTTCTTGGCTATCATGTTGAGGGGTTCAGACTGCTAGCCCCTCAATGCTAAATCCATGATTAATTTCTACTTCCCGATCAGTGTTCTTGGCCATCCTCCCCAAGGACCCCATTCCCAACCCTTTGCTTCTTCTCTGGGATCATGTTTAACGAGTAGTCTCCTTTATGGTCAATCTTTTTTTTTTCTTGTGTTTTCTCTTTAGTGTGCAAACACCCAAATAGCTCGCAAAATTAAAAAATGAAAACATTTGGGTGGCCCTCACCACTCATCATGCTCTCTTTTTCTCCCCTTCATTTCATGGATATTGGTCCATGTTTTCTTCCCCTCTCCTCACTCCTAATTCCACTGCAGGTAAAACTCTGCTCCTCTGCCACACCTTCTCTGTGCAAGCACTGTCACTGAACCTGTCATTGTCAATTCTGGGGGACACTTTCATGTTCTTGTCTCAAGAATTTGTGTTGCATTTGTTAGTATCACAAATGTTCTTTATACTTCCTACTCCCTTGGTATCATTTGAGTTCATTTAGCATTTTTACCATCTATTCTCAGTTCCAAAGTAGAGTACTCCTCTCCCCATCATTTAATGTTGATGTTCCTCAGGATTCAGCCTCTGTTTTACTTTTCTTCTCATTCTATACACTTTCCATGAGTAATTTCATTCACTTATGGTTTGAACTGGCAAATATATATTTAAAATCTGTCTTTCTGGCTGGTCTTCTTTGAGTCGTAGATTCCTCCACCAAACAAAGGTTGTGTTGATCTATACATATCTATGTGGATATACCACAATACATTAAACTCCAAAAATCTAGGAAATAATATAATACTCTCCTCCAAACCTGCTCTTTCACATGCATTCTCTAATATCAGCTCATGGCAGTACTATTCACAGTGCCATAACAAAATCTATTATTGTGCTAGACAGCTTCATCTTCTTAAGTGCACTATCCCTCAGAAAATTAATCCCCAAGTTCTGGTGATTTTACTCATAAATATTTCTTAATTGTATTCTTTTCTCTGTGCAGATATCAATCTTATTACCTGTTTGTTGCACAACTCCCCTCAATCGATATCTTTGCTCCCAGACATTCATTCCCCTGGTCAGCAAATCATTAAAGTGAATCATCTAAAATATGGCTGCAAACTTGCCTGATTCAAACCTGTTATTGTTTCCTGATTACTCAAGAGATACATCCAAACTCCGTGCCATGCTTATGCTTCCTTGTTTAAGACCCTCCGAAGGATCCTCATTGAGATAAAATCCATCCAGTTCACTAAGACCAACAAGACCTTGCATGTGACATCCCTCCCTATCTCATTGGTTTTATCTGTTGACTCAGTCTGTAGATGATGACAGAGTTTTCTCGAAGGTTCACTCTGTGTCCTCAGCAGAATGCCTGGCATACCGTGAGCAACCAGTCAGTACTTGTTGAACGGCTGTGTGGCGTGTGTGGTCTTCAGGGTAGCTCGTTTTTACTTCGTTCTCCGTTCTTCCAAACCTCTGCTTCCTACCTCATGTGCTATGTTTTCAGAATTCTGAATTGCTTGCAGTTGCCGAGCAACTCTTTGGTACACACCGTTTGATACGTTTTCTCCTGTTTCTCTATCTGCCTGCTCCCCTTTCTTCTGAGCCTGGATGACTTCTTAGGCCTCAGCTCAGACATGACTCATCCAAGAAAGTTTCCTGGAGATCTAGGCTCAGCAATGTCTGCCTCCGTTGAGCTGCATTACACCTGGGGTTCCCTCAGCGAAAAACACTTCCCGTGTTATGTTGAAATGATCTGTTTTTGACTGACTCGCTACCTCCCCATTACACATCTGTGTTCATCTGCATTAAGGGGGAGGCCCATACCTTCTCATTCCATATTGCATCCGATCTCCAAGTAAGGTGCATAATAAAAAGGCACTCATTGGAAGACCTTATTTTTGAACTTTATCTTTCAGGTAACAGGAATTTCAAGAGTATTAAACATGAAAGTAGCATGGTCAGTTCTGTGCCTTTAAATAATCACTTATCAGCTGGATTACGATAGGCAGAGCCTATTAAAGCCTAATAAGAAGATGAGACACTACAATCCATCCAGCAAGAGATGCTGAGTTAGAGCAGTGGAGCGGGGGGTGGGGGACGGGAGTAGAAGCAGTTAATAAGGACAGGTCAGTAAAAGGATACAAACTTTCAGTTGAATAAGGTCTAAGGATCTGATATGTAATGTGAAAACTGTAGTTGATATTACTGTATTGTATAATTGAAATAAAAAAAGAGAGGGTGGTAAATATGTGAGGTAATGGATGTGTTAAATAATTAGAGATTCCTTTCACATGTATATGAAATCACATAGTACACATTAAATATTTTACAATGATTTTGTCAATTGTACTTCCATAAACCTGAAAAAAGGGAGTCAATAAGACAGGAGGGTCAGGTTTAAAAGGTAAAGACAGGGAAGATGAACCAAAAAAGGGAGGAGTCTAAGATGGCCAAGTTTTCTGATTTGCTTGCCTGAGTGGACAGTCTCAGTACATTCATCTGTAACTGCAAAATGAGGTACGGTGGGGCCGCCAATGTGTGTCATTCAGTATTCACAGCCTTGGAATTCTAGCAACCTCTCCTGTGAGTCAGAGAATGTTTTAGTCTGCATGTGCATTCTCACCCCTGCATTAGTTCATGTTGATTTTGCTTCTTTGTGTATTCTGACATACTTACCAGCAGCGTGAAATGAGAATTTAAATACCTTCCATTTCTTTCTACCTACAAGTCTATTAGTCTTTCACATCCATTCTGTATAATTTGGAATGCGACCAGTATAAGAGAGGATCATTTTTTATATTTTACTTCCCTAAAAGACAGTCCATTCTCTTAGTCAAAACAATCAATTTTACACATCTACTTCAATTGAGAGTATTGATTTCCAAATTTTATGAACCCTTCTCTTGACATCATATAATTCTACATAATTTCCAATTGCTTTCAATTCCATCATTTAGTTCAGCTTCATTCTGGTGACTAAACACTGAGTTTTGAGAAAATCAGAATAAAAATATATAAAATTCACAGCATTATGTTGGCATAATATGTTTTCCCCTGAGTAGAAACTTGGATATACAGCAAAGAAAAAAATGTAATAAAACATTTTATTTAAAGTGGAAGAAAATCTCAAAAATCATCAAAACAATTGAAATGCTAGTCCGTGTTAGATCGGCTCCATTTATCATTAGAATCAAATGTTGAAAGGAGTATTTCATGTGGACAACATTTCAGGCTGTGCTCATTGAAGACTTCCTGCGTGTGCCTGTGTAAGTGAGATACAGTATGAAGGCTAAGAGCCCAAGACCGAAAGTCAGAGGAGCTTGCTGAAATATCACCTTTCTAGCAAGTTTCTTAATTTCTCTGAGCTTCATTTTCTCAAATATATAAAAGGAGGAAAATAATTGAATTGGCTAAGACTTAATAAATTGCAAGTCTCAGAAAGGCAATTCCAATTGCTGTAAGTGTGAGAAGGAACTCACTCACTACTGTGGGTTTTTGAAAAGGGCTACAGATGGTAAGTGCTAACTTACTCAAGCAGTATCCTTGTGCTCGGACGAAAGCTCTTTCACTCCTTCCATCACTCATGACTGTCCCCAGGTTGGCTTTACTCCCAGACAAGAGCCAGGGCCTAAACATATGGTGGGAAAATTGCTAGCTTGTTTTTTTCTTTTCTTTTTTTTTTGTACCATCTATTGTGATGTGCTATGTAATTCCATAACCGTCAGAGAAAAATACAGCAACTTTTCTACTCTTAACTTCCAGGAAGGACCCATTAGTCATGCTTTGATCATGTGACCATCCCTGAGCCAATCCTGGTTTCCAGGGAGAAGAGGAACTCTGATTTTTTTTATGTCACAAGCCCAGCATTTGGTCCAGGGAGTCAGGATCAATTCCACCTGACCACAAGGTCCCAGAAGAATTACTGCAGAATAAGAGAGGGGTGCTTCCTTAAGGAGAGGATAATAGGCAAAAAACAGTTTCCATTACAATAACACACACTTCAAGGTGGGTGAAAGAGTAAATTAGATGATTGGTAAAGAAGATAAAAGACTTCAGAGAACTTAGTAGAAGTGGCTTTATTTTTAATTATTGGAATAAAATAAGAATGTTATCACGGACTACTATTACAGAGAAGTCCGTCTCTGCCTAATCAATCCCTGGGCCTTTAGTGTGCACGTTAAAGACAAGACAAGGGATACAGCACTGGAGAACTGTGAGGAGTGATAGGGATTATGTATTGAACAAATATTTTATGGAGTCCCTACTTTGTGCTAGGTGCTGGGAAACAGTGGTGAGACTAAACAGATGAGGTCCCCACTTTGTGTACTTGTATAAACAAAATAATTCCAGATGTGGTCAAAACTTCCTAGAAAAATAATACAGAGTAATAATGTTAAAAATGACCTCTGAGAGGCCTTGGCAAGAAGGTGATAAGACAATGATATGAAGTAGTCAATACCTATTAGTGAGAATGCAGTGGGAAAGGAGAGCTATAGAGAGGAAGATGGAAAGAAAATAGGCCTTGTAGGTTATGATGAAGGATTTCCATTCAACTAATTGGAATCTAAAGGTAATAGAAGCCATTGAAAGATTTTGAGCAGAAACAAAATATGATCTTCTTTAGGCTACTAAAAACTCATACTATCTTAATTTTAATGATTAATTGGGGAGAAGGTGGAAACAGGAGCACCAGTTAGGAAGGTTTTGCATTCCACGCTGTGATGATGGTGATGTGGAACATAAGCACTAAATTCAGAGGCCCAAGTATGAATGGGTCAAGCACAGAAAGAAAACAATTTAGACCTTGAAGAACACAGGTGTCAGTGAAGCAAGAAAAGGAAACCGTGAAAGTCTAATGCCATGGAGGAAGGCAAAGGAGGAAAAATTGGGACAACTGTGATAGAATAACAATAAAAAAGAAGGGAGTGACAAATGACGTCAAATGCTTCTGAGAGAATGTTTGACAATGTCAGAGAAGTGACCATTGGATTGCACAGCAGGAAGGTCACTGTTGACCTGGACAAGAATAGTTTCCATGGAGTGATGTTAATGGGAGAACAAATGGACTGGGCTATATAGAAACATGGAAAGAAGACTAGGAGAAATAAGACAGTAGCTATGGGGGGTATAAGTCAGTGCTCTTGAAGGAGTGTTCTCTTAAGCCATGAGATATTAAAGCAAGCTGCTGATGATATTGCAGAAGAGAATGTAAACTGAAATGCAAAAGAGAGAGAGAGAAAGAGAGGGAGGGAGGGAGGGAAAGGGCATTACTTGCTGGGTTAAATTCTGAGAGGAGAAGGTTGAGACCCAGAGCACTAGTGAAGCAATGACCTTTGATGGAAGCCAGAGACTTTCATCTCCTACCAGAGGAGGGAAGGTAAAGCAGGGAGTGTGGATGAGATGGAACTGATTCAGTGGATTTGAGAATGGAGAAAAGAGAAGTTACCATCTGAGAACTTCTATTTTCTCAATAAAATGTGTGACCATGTCACTAGCTGAAATGGTAAACTATGAGGGGGTATTGGAGGAGGTAGAGAGAGGAAAGGCACACAGTTCCTGTTTAAACAGTGCACAGCAAACTGTATAGCGAAAGGGACTGGGATACAGGGTCATGAAGACTGTTGGATGAGATTTGTGGGCGTGGATTTAGACCAAGCTCAGGAAGCCAATCTGTGTGTCATTCTCTGGCAACTTTTCACACACAACTAGCTGGCTTTAACCAAGTTTGGGGCTTTGCTGGTATAAGTGATGTTAGCAAAGAGTGGCAAGGAAGTTAAGATTGTTTGCAAGAGATTAATTATATTTATAGTCAGTGTAAATTTTAATATTGAAGGAGAAACAGTAGACATATTGAAGATTATAGATAAATTAAAAGTGGTGGAGTGCTGGCCAGTGTGTCTCAGTTGGTCGGACATCTCACAAAGCAAAAGCTTGCTGGTTTGATTCCCAGTCAGGGCACATGCCTGGGTTGTGGGTTTGGTCCCTGGTCTGGGCATATGCAAAAGGCAATCAATCAGTGTTTCTCTCCCTCTCTTTCTCCCTCCCTTCTTCTGTCTCTAGATTTACCAGTATATTTCAGAGCAGGATTGACAGTTCTTTGAACATCACCCACTGAGAGTCTGCCTGCTGAACTTTATAGGGGATTCTGATCCTCTTTAACGATCAGAACTTCATCAGACCTACATAGCACCAGGATGATCTTTTAGAAGGGTCAGCACACTACTTTGCACATGAAGTTCTACTGGAACACAGCCATGTCCATTTATGTACGTACTGCCTATGACTACTTTCACACCATAGCTGCAGAACTGTAGTCACAATGAAGTCTACAGAATAGATGCCACAAAATCTAAAATATCTACTATCTGGCCCTTAACAGGAAACACTTATGCATCTCTATTCGAGAAATAAATCGTCATGTTGCTCCCTACTTCAAATCCTCCAGTAACATTAAAGTCCAATAAAATCCAAGTTCATTAGCCCAGCCTACCTTTCCATCCTCATCACCCCAACTTTCCTTCCCAGCCAGCTCATTCGTCCACCACTTCACAGCCCTGCTTCCTGTTCCCTCAATGTGACATGTGCCTTTCTGACAGCTGTCCCTTTGCCGTAGGTCTTCTGTGGGCCAAGAACACTCCTGCGCTAGCTCTTCAGGTGGCTGGCTTGTTTCACCATTCAAGCCTCAGCCTCCATGTCTTCTCCCAAGGGAAGATGGCTGGCACTGCACACTTTCCATCAGAGCACTTACGACTACTGCATGCTTACTGGTTTATTTGTCGCTTTATTTTCTGCTTCTCTGCAGGAGTTTGTAAGTTCTGTTGGAATGGGGCCCTTGTTTACTTTCTGTTCACTGTGAGTAGTCTCAGAACCTAGAGCCTGGCACAGAGGAGGTGGCTGTGAATACACTGAATGAGTGAAATCAAGAGAAAAAAATAATGCTGAACACTTACAAACATATTTTTCTTCTCAATACTGCCTTGAGATCCACCCTATGAGGAGCTTATACCATGACCACTCTCAGTCAGTGTCTTCACATAGAC